>JANHFP010418951.1:0-11111 GCA_032468135.1 Calamaria suluensis
AAATATTTTTGTCTTATATTACGTACCTTCCTTGGGATCTGCTTCAAAATGTTAATCTCTTTGTCCCTATATTTCAACGCCCCAGTCCTTTGCACCTTGAGAATATCATCTCTTGTTTCTAGTTTTAAAAATTTTACATGTATTTTACCTCATGTACTATTTTTGAGTCATTTTGAAGGGCAATGCCATACGAAGTGCAATACCAAAGTTTAGATGTGCAGTGAGGAGGATATGAGTCATTCCATACCATCATGGTCAAGAAAGTCCAACAAATGATTGAAAAGAACTGAAATTGTACACTTTCAAGTCAGAAGGCCATGCTGTTCACTATCCAGGATATGAAAAAAACAAAGAAGAAATAGCAATATTTTCATACACAAGAAAAATAAGCAAAGTATTCCAGATGAGATATAGCAAAGTATCCAGAGCAATAAATGAATGAATAATATTGCTGGCACCTCCTGACCTCTCACCAATAAACCACAAGCCGAGTAGGTCCTCAAGAACGGTTTATTTTTGGAGGTTACTGGTATGACTTCAGCTCACAAGGAAAGACAGCACTGCAGCTCAAGCCACAGGATGTGAGCTTTATACCTGCCCAATCCACTCCACCATGGTTACGTCGTTCATAATTAACAAAGTGCATTAACCCGCCGCTAAGCTAACCTGTGAGAACCCTCCACGTAACGCAAGCCACCACCACACCCCTAGAGGTGTAACATCCCCCTCCCACCCCTCATTGTGCTGCATCCGCTCATAACGTAGTTTTGCCAAGCCTCATCCAGGTTGAGGTAAGTCACCAGGTTCTGCTGTCATCATCTCAGGCCCGGGATCCCGACAAATATGGATTAAACTTTACAGATAACCTCTGTTTGTGTTTAATATACATGTTTTTGCTCCAGTCAGTTCTTCTGCAGAAGAAAAGGAAGTTGATGAATGTTATGGTCACTTTTAACCTAAAATCAACGGAATATCAAAGCACAATTGGCTGCTTTAGTTGCAAGGTTGCTAAAGATGGAAATAGTAAGGAGAACCTATATGACCTTGCAAACCAAGTTGAAGCAGAAGACTTATTGATTCCTGCTAATCGAACTATTTCTAACACATTCTTCAACATATATTGGGGGGGGGGAGAGATCTTCAGACTGAGTGCTCAGAAATCAAATTTATTATTGGAAGAAAGGTAGAAGTCAATTCTAACAGCAAAGATGTGGCCAGAAAAACTGGCTATAAATTTGTTCAAAGATTGTTCATGTCATTCACCACCTGAAGAAATAGTAATTAAAAAGATACTTGAATGTGCCGAAATGAATAAATTGACAATGGAGATGAAAGAAAGAGATGGTTCGGACTACTATAAAGTATGGAATAGGTTTTCTATGTGGCTAGATAATAGAAATCATAATAAGAAATAAGAATGTAAATTGAAATTCGATGTTAATAAATAGGATGTAAGTATATATAGTAGTTTTGCTTAGAAGAATGCTTAATATGGTTATAAAAGAATAAGATAATAATTAGGAAGATTGAATTTATAAGCAAAGGTAATTGTTGACGCAGAAAGTTGTAAAATATTATATAATGTTATTAGTTTTGTATTTTACCATTTGATGTATGTGTATGTTTTTGTTTTGTTTTGCTTTGCTTTGCTTTTTCATTGTTTCGTTTTTTGGCTTTTACCATTATGTTTTTGGTTTTAAAAATGTAAAATATTCAATAAAAACTTTTTTTTAAAAAAAAATGGAGCTCGAGACGACCACACATGGCCCTTCCAAGTTCCATTTTTATTGATTGATAGAGAACACAAAAAGGGGCACAACTCAAATAACAACTACCTTGCTTGACAACATAAATTTTGGGCTTGATTGTGATGAAATGTTTAATCCTACAATTACCTTAAGACTACAGTCAGTCTTCCTTAAAGAAATAATACAAGCATAAAGACAGTAAACCAACATATAGAGCTTCATAACCTTAACATGAAGGATTGTTGACCAAGGACTACCTGTATTCTTTATGTGGAGAAGTTGACATTTTCTGAAATGTCCTTTTCTCTCATTTTAATCAGCATAAAGAAATGTGTGGGAACAATCTAAAACCACTTGTAGTTTTTTTGCCAATAATATGTTAAAAGTTTTGTCCTTGGGAGCGCAACTTCTCGTTCACAGTTTGGCCGTTTCCTAACTTTTGGGACACAACCTGTTTCTACCTGGATTTTTAGTGATAACATTTTCAAGCTTTTCTGAACTAACTCCTGTGGTAAATCATTTTTTTAAAAAATCAATTCAGATTTAATTACATCAATATTTTAGGGTCACTTCACTCAGTCCTCGACTGAGGCAAGTTACATTTATCTGATAATTTCACTGTTATTATTTATAGGGGAATGAAGTTTCTGCTCTCAGTATGAAATACTGATTCCTTGTATTTGAGATGATTGCATTTGAAATAATTTTGAAGCCTGCTCCCTCTCCTAGCTTGAAGTTTGTGGAGAAAATTGAATGTTGCATACATTCTTAAAGCATACATGAGTTCTTAATCTCAGTTGAAACCATGGAATGGAGAAAGTAGAATTGTCTCCTTTTTCCCTTATTCTACCGTGGTCTCTTATCAACCTGTGTTTCTAGTAAATAGCAGTGTGTGTGATATTTTGCCTGAAAATAAACCAATGCAGAGAGAGTTGAATTTATGTTCTCCTGCAGGGTGATGCAAATTGAGTTTAACATGGAGCAAATATTGTTTCCCCTAAGAACTTGCTTCTGTTCTGCCTGGATAATCTGAGAGCTATCAGTTTCTTCCAGCAAAGAGGAGCATAAATCTGGATCCCCAGAGTGACAGATCTACTGCATGCTGGTGATACTGAACATCAAAGTTGCTGAGTTTGGACGGATGACCTAACTTAGCAGTTTCATGTAGATGCTGCTCTTCAGGATTGGCACACACAGAGAAGCAATCTGGAAGCAGCAAGGCAGAGTCTCAGGTATCAGCCTATTACAAGCTGGTAATAATTATTATTATTGTTGAAAGAGAAATCTTAAATCCTGCTTTCAACTAAAAGGGGCAAAACATTATGTGTTCTTTTGCATCCATTTTAACTCCTTCACCCACATCTAGCGGGAGGAAGACAGTGGTTTGGATGGCCAGCCCAGGGAATTCTGACAAAATGCATTACTTGGGGGGGGGGAGGGGAGGCAATTCAAAATGCTTTTACAAAAACTGTCTGAAAAACTCCCCTGTTTTTCAGTGCATTTCTGCTAACGGTATACTCAGTTCACTGCTGGTTCACACTACCTATGTGGTAATTTCTTTACTCGTACCTCATGTCCAATACAGGAATCCTTCTTGCTCATTCTCAGTTTTACATTTATTTGTACTATTTTAAAAGGTTTGCAACGGCACTGGCTTGGAGACTGCCCATAATTTTTACCAGAATTCCAACCATCAACAAAAATTGTTTCCCACACGTATAAAAGGTTATCAGTTTGTGGAATATCTCACCACATTATAAACTGCTGTGAATTTGGACAATCTGATCCTATCCATATCAGATCTGGTGGTAGTTATCGTCTTTTTTATGGATACTTATAGCGAGACCTTTTTAAAGAAGAAATAATATTTGTTAACAGACATGCATGTTATAATTACAAAGAAGGAGGAGTCAAACTATTCTCCAAAGCACCATGAGGGCAGGACAAGAAGCAATGGGTGGAAACTAAACAAGGAAAGAAGCAACTTAGAACCATGGAGAACCTTCCTGACAGTTAGAACAATTAATCAGTGGAACAACTTGCCTCCAGAAGTTGTGAGTGCTCCAACACTGGAAGTTTTTAAAAAGAGATTGGACAACCATTTGTCTGAAACGGTATAGGGCGTTCTGGCAGAGTAAGGGGTTGGACTAGAAGACCTCCAAGGTCCCTTCCAACTCTGCTATTCTATAGGATTGTATTCCTGCCTTATCTTGTCATCTAGATCTGTACATCTCAACCTGATTGTACAAAAGGTTATCTAACCAAGGAGCAGTGCTGTTGAGTGTGACCTCAAAAATCACTTATTTATTTATTAATGAAATTTGTACTCAGCTGCCCGTCTTACCATAGGTGACTCTGGGTGGTGCACAACAATAGATAAAACAACCAATATAAAAACAGATACAAATCTAAAAGGCCACAGTAATAAATATCATAAATATTACGATCTGATAAACCTGACCTGGCAGGTCCATGAAACTGGGACATGGAACCTTTGCTTATGCACCGTGAATAAGCAATATGGAGACTGATCAAGGGTATTCTTAGCTATGACTCCTCTGTCGTTTTTTTTCCTAGTCGCTATGTATACGGCATCAGTTCTGCATATTACAGGAAAAATACAATTCTCTTTTGTCTTACTACTTCCTTGTTCTTCTGTATACTTGTTATTGCTGGGTTTTCCCCCCCTTTTGTTTTGTATTTTGTATTCTAATACAAGTCTTGGAAGCAAAATGAGTAACACAGGTACCCTTGATGTTTCTAAGAAAGCATTGTCTTCCATTACTCTTGTGCTAAATTAGTCTCTCATGCAGTTTGCACCTGCTGAATATAAATTCTCACCAGCCAATGGATGAACTGGATTGGATCCCTTTTTTATTATTGGAAATAAACCTGTACAGCTAAAGAGAAGGGAATAAGGGGTAAGCAACTGTGGATTCTAATTGTGTAGGTTGTTTTGGCAAACATGCAGAACTGCTTTGCCATTGTCTTTTGCCCAGATATTCCTCTCCCCCCACCCCAATTTCCCAGTCTAGCTTATACCTTTGATATGTTCAAGTGGTTCATGATCCATGTTGAATACTGAGTTCACTCAAAGTCCACTTGTAACAATTGTATATAGGAGTTCACACAAAGTTCACTTGTAACAATTGTATATAGCTCTCACTGTGGTCCACCAATCCTGCGGGAAATCTTTGGAAATTCATTGGCTGAGTTGTCCGACAGCTCCCTATAAAAGGCAGACTGTCAGATCGCTCAGGTAGAGAGAAACCAGTCTGTTTCCAATAAGAGATTTGGGTTCACCAATTTAACAATCCAAGTCTTTATCAAATTCACCCCAACTTACTCTTTCACGATTGCCTAAGGTAACAATCTTTTTTAAGCATTGGAAAAAGTAGGGAAATGGATGTACAACTCATATTGCTGGATTGCATGACAGCAGGGGTATCAAACTCTTGTCATGATGGCGGCATCACATGACATATTGGGACTTTTTTTTCCCCTTTGCTAAATCGGGGGTGGCCAGTAAATGATGCATTCAGCCTGCGGGCCACAAGTTTGACATCCCTGCACTGAAGTTTTCATGCAGTCTCCTGTTTCTAAGGGTTTCAGAGAGGGAGCCCACAAAAGGGGCAAAATTTAAACTTCTTGCTTTATATTCAAACAGGTACTGCCACTGAAAATGGAGGTTCTATTTCATTGTCATCAAGCAAATCTCATAGCTCGACTCTAAATAGGCTATGGCTGAAGGTATGTAGCTACACACTGGACAAGGCAAAGAAACAAGACACAAACCACACGTGGCAAAGCAAAGCTGCACCACCTTCGGGATATGAATATATCTAACTAAGTATACAAGCCTGGCTGTCTAAGTAAAACTCTCTTTTCCCAGGAACATATGATTATTTAATTTCAGGAATTTATTTATTTCACATAAATGCAAGTAGTCCTTGGCTTACACTTAGCAAATTGCAATGGACCTCCCAAAAGCTACTTAAGATCTGATTTCAAAATTAAGATAGGTTTTTTGGTCTAATTTTGAGGATTTGGCAATCAGGTCACTTTTTAGAGTTGTTTTCAGCATCCCACATCATGTGATTGCAATTTTTGATGTTTTTTTTAACCATTTCTAATGTTAACTTTCAGTTTCCACCCAAAAATGCCTATTGGGGAAAATTGAATCACTTAATGAGCGTCAAATTTGCTTAACACCTGTGCTGTATGCTTAATGACCATGGCAAAAGTGATGAAGTCAGGTCACATGGTGACCAGTTTAAGAATTGCAATGACTTGCAATCATAATTCCCGGCTCTGTTATGGTCTTAGGTTAAAGATTAATTTTATTGGTGTAACTCTGATACAACTCAATTAAACTGTATTAAAAATGGCCATAATAAGCCAATATTGGCACATAGGCATTATTTTCTCTTTGCCTTGGCCAGCAAATTAACCTTTAAGCTTTCCCACCCACTCCTATAACTTTGCAAGAAGAAGCCAAAGAGGAGGGGTTCAAACTGATAGTTTGAACAGATCAGGTTTGGCAGGGATCTGTGGCCAAACTTATAGACACAGCTGAAAGAAGGGGCTTGCCTCTGGCATATTTACTGGCATCTCCTTTCATAGCTGTGGATTCTCAAAATCCAGATTGCTTTGAGAATGAATATTTTGGTTCTATGTGGGGAAATGATGTAAGGCTATTTAGGCTATAACTCAAGAAAAAAATCCATGTGGTATACATCAGGAGTAGGCAACATTTTTCAGATCAAGGACAACACTTATACTGTGAATCATCTACTAGGGGCATGCCATGTCCTACCACGGAGCAACTAAGCAAACCCCAAAGCAGAAAACGTAAAACAAACACACTTGAATTGTCTTTATTCCAGGTTTCAAAGGCAAACGTAAATTTCTGCCAACCAACTGTGGCTTCAGTTCAAAAGCAATTACAAGCTTATCAGCAAACAGACTTAAGATGGGAGACTCAGTACTTACAAGAAACCAGACCGGAAAATGCAATGCTTTGAATTGCTGACAAACACCAGCTGGCTTTTAAAAGGCTCCACTCAATTATCCCTAGTCTTGAGTAACCTTTTTTTCTCTAGCACCCTTTGCTCTCTTCGTCTCTGTCTGGGGTCGGTGGGAGGGCGCTCTTTCTTCCTCTGAGCTGTCTTCCTCAGACTCCACCCCCAGCTCCCTGGATTCTGTCAGGGCCTGTTCTTCCTCAACCCCTAACTGCTCCTCCCTGCTCTCTACCAGCTCTTCCTCCTCAACCTCTGAGTCGAATGTGGCACAGGCATAACAGGGCATACTACACAACGTATGTAGTGCTGGGGCAAAACTACATTTGATTTAATTTCATCTACATCTAGAGAGTATTGGTAACAGTCTAGAAACTGGGAGATTTCGAGTTCTAGTCCCATTTTGGGCATTTTCAGCTGGGGGATACTTGGGCCAGTCACTTTACCTCAGCCCCAAAAAGCAGGCAATGGCAAACCACTTCTGGAATCTTGTCAAGAAAACTGCAGGGTTTTGTCCAGGCAGTCCCTGAGAATCTGACAGGGTGGAAGTGAAGAAAAAGGGGAAATTAATTTAGTTAAACATAATATCATTGCTTAACAAGAATTTGTGGTTTTTGTTGTTGTTGTGATGCAAGAAGTAATCTTCAAGACGGGCTTTTAGGGGTTCATGATGGTGGAGGAATTATATGTTCCTGTGGGATAGGCACACCTGTTCTGGGGGAATGTGGCACTAGTAATTACAACCTTTCCTGCATGGAAATGAGGCTAATTTTAAATAACTCATTCCGTAGCCTAATAAATACATTAACAAGTGATATCCTACCCAGGCAATGGTAATATCCACTTGTTCCTAACATTACCTATTATATTTTTGCTTCTGATCTCTGGGTGGAGGTAACAGTCTCTGACAAGTTTCCCTGCCTACAATTCCATCTCCTCCCAGCCAACAGTGTCACAATATTGTTGTTACTCGAAGAATGCCATTCTCACTGATATTGTACCTTGCACATACAATTAAGTGAAAATGATAGTGTGTAGTCCCATATGTCAACCAGAATCTCAAACGAAAATTGTGATGATGTGTGTTTCATGGCCTGGAAATGTGTTGATGGGGGATGAATGAGACAATTGTTCCAGGGAAGAATAGTTACCCCCGAAATCCATTTTAGGGTGTCATAAGGCTTGCATGGCAATTTCCGTATCTAAATCAGCATTTCTCAACCTGAGTCACTTTTAAGATATCTAGACTGCAACTCCCAGAACTTCTCAGACAGAAATCCTGTCTGGGGAATTCTGGAAGTTGCAATTCATACATCTTAAAATGCCCCAGATTGAGAAGCCATTTAAAACAATATTTTGTCTTCTACTGATTACAGAGTTGGATGCCTTGTAGGTCATTTAGTCCAACCTCCTGCCCAGGGATGAGACCAGTGGTGGGTTTCAAATTTTTTTTACTACCACTTCTGTTGGTGTGGCTTGATGGAGGTGGCATTGCTTGGTGGGTGTGGCTTGGTGGGTGTGGCAGGGGAAGGATACTGTAAAATCCACATTCCCTCCCCAATCCAGGGAAAGGTTACTGCAAAATCCACATTTCCTCTCAATCAGCAGGGACTCGGGAGGTAGAGAATAGATGGGGGGAAGGGGCAGTCAGAATTTTTTCTACTGGTTCTCCAAACTACCCAAAATTTCTGTTGCCAGTTCTCCAGAACTGGTCAGAACCTGCTGAAACCCACCTCTGGATGAGACCCTACACCATTTTTGACAAATGGCAGTACAATCTCTTCTTGAAAGTCTCAAATGATGAAGCTCCTACAACTTCTGAAGGCAAAGCTGTTCCGTTGGTTGATTGTTTTCACTGTCAGAAAGTTCCTCCTTACTTCTAGGTTGAATCTCTCCTTGGTCAATTTCTATCCATTATCCTCTGTCTGACCTTCAGGTGCTTTGGAAAAGAGCTTGACTCCCTCCTCTCTGTGGCAACCCCTCCAGTATTGGAAGACTGCTATCATGTCTCCCCGATTCTTCTCTTCACTAAACTATCTATGCCCAGTTCCTGTAACCGTTCTTCTTATGTTTTAGCCTTCATTCCCCTAATCATCCTGGTTGCTCTTCTCTGCACTCTAGAGTCTCAACATCTTTTTTATAGTGTGGTGACCAAAGCTGGATGCAGTACTCTGTGTGGTCTTACTAAGGCTTTTTAGAGTGGAATTGGTATCTCACTTTATCTTGATTGTATCCCTCTGTTAATGCAATTTAGGATTGCATTGGCTCTTTTGGCTTCTGCTGCACACTGCTGGCTCATATTTAGCTGGTTGTCTCCTAAGACTCCAAGAAGAAACTGACTCATTATCAGAATGGAAGTAAATTCTCTTTTCAGTCTACACATCACCTCACCATATGGTGGAAGAAGATTGGGACTTGGGAATAATAGAAAGCACCCACTGTTCTTCAACTGATTTTTTTTTGGGGGGGGAGGTTGATGCAATTCCCTTTTCCGTATGCACTTAATACCACTGTTGGGTATTGTCTTAAATAGCTGAGCATCAGACACATATCTTGTCTGAAACTTCCTTTTACGTGTTAAAATCCATACAAATGTATCATAATTAAAAAGCTTTGCATTTGTCACAACTTATATTTAGCTTGTGGTGTGTTTTTTTTCCTCCTGCCAAACTGACTTCTTCGATCAGAGAAAAGACAATATCTTTGTTCAATCCCTTGTGGACTTTGTGTAGTGCAGGGAAAAAAAGCACAAATGATTTATGGTTTTGATGATTAGACAGGATAGATTATAGAAAGGAGAGAGTAATGATGTAACTTTAGAGAAAAAGATAAATGCGTAATTGTACTTATAGCTGCTATAAAGAAGATTGCAAGCCTTTTTTTCCTTCTTTCTGTTGCTTTTAACCCTTTTTCCTTTTCTTGCAAGATGTCTTTCTTCTTTCTTTCTTTCCTCTTCTTCCCTTATACTAGTTTGCAATAGGTTTTAATCTTCCTTTTTAACAATTTTTAATTATATGTATACGTATATCTTGTAAAACAAAAATATCATAGTAAAAGCCACATTAGGAGCTACTGGCTGGCTGCTGATAGTGTATATTAGTCTGGCAGTCAAGTCTCCAGCTCAGTGTTTGCCAGATTGTCTTCATGGTGGGTGGCTGAATAAGAAAATAAAAATGCCTTCCAATAGCAGCTGGCTTAATGCTTTGAAATGCTTGCAAGCAGGGATAATACTGATGCCCTTCCTTGCTATTTGCCTTCTACATTTGCTGCCCAGGGATATATGCCGACAATATGAGGACCTTCCATTTAGCTATCACTGCTAATAGCTATTGAAAAACCTCCTAGACCATTACTTTTTCTGAAAAAAATGTCAAACCAACTTTTCCCATCTAATCAGTTGTTAATGTCAATGACACGCACACACAAACACACACACACACATTTTCCCGTGACATCTATGTTCATTTGAACATTGGGCGCTATCTAACAAAATGAAATTCAATGGTGAAAAAAGTCAGGTTCTATATTTAGGCAAGAAAAACCAAATGCACAGGTACATTATAGCAATAGCACTTAGACTTATATACTGCTTCACAGTGCTTTACAGCCCCCTCTAAGCAGTTTACAGAGTCAGTGTATTGCCTCCAACAATCTGCGTCCTCATTTTACTGACGTCGGAAGGATGGAAGGCTGAGTCAACCTTGAGCCAGGGAGATCAGAACTGCCAAACTGCTGGCAGCTGGTGATCAACAGAACTAGCCTGCAGCACTGAATTCTAACCACTGTGTCACTGAGGTATAGGTGGTACCTTACTCAATTGTAGTAACTCTGAGAGGGATCATTGAGTCGTAGTGGACAATCATTTAAATATGAGCCAGCAGTGTGCAGCAGTTGCCGAAAAAGCCTGTAAAGATCTGATGGTGCACTGGTTAAAGTGCAGTGTTGCAGGCAAACTCTGCCCACAGCCTTGAGTTTGATTCTGATGGGGCTCAAGATTGACTCAGCCTTCCATCCTTCGGAAACTGGTAAAATGAGCACCCAGATTGTTGGGGGCAATATGCAAATAATACCAAGAGCCAATTTAGTGTAGTGGTTCAGGCTCCTGGTTAGAAACTGGGAGACTGGGAGTTCTTCTCCACCAATAAATACAATGGCAGTTACATGACCTTGGGTCACTAATTCGTTCTCAGTCTTAGGAAGGAGGCAACGGCAAACCACTTCTGCAAAGGAAACTGCAGGGACTTGTCCAGGAGTCAATAATAATAATAATAATAAGAATAAGAGTAAGAGTTGGAAGGGACCTTGGAGGTCATCTAGTCCAACCCCCTGCCCAGGCAGGAAAACC
>JANHFP010419077.1:0-11100 GCA_032468135.1 Calamaria suluensis
CTTTGGCATTTAGTCATGCCAGCCACATGACCACGGAGATATCTTCGGACAGCGCTGGCTCTTCGGCTTTGAAACAGAGATGAGCACTGTCCCCTAGAGTCAGGAACCTTTACCTAATGGGAAGCTCTGAAGATTTTCTTACTAAAAGTACCTATTGTGAAGACGTATTTCTTTAGTTCAAGTTCAATGTATGACATTTTGATGCATTAGTAGGTGACACTTTGTAAATTCATTAAACAATATCTTAGAGAAGATTTGTTTTTAGTACAAGTGAATTTCTCCTTAGATTTTGGAACTCTGACTTCTGTTAAACCTGTCTCTTTGCAGAAGCCTACCTGGCATGCTTAATAGGATCTAAATAGTCATCTTATGAGTGGCAAACCAAACACAAACGGGCTATGGATATAGTTACCCTATGATGGGATGTCCAAACTTGGCAACTTTGAGAGTTCTGGACTTCATCTCACAGAATTGAAAACTGGCTGAGGAATTCTGGGAGTTGAAGTCCACAAGTCTTAAAGTTGCCGAGTTTGGACACCCCTCTCTTTTAAAATCTCTCTTTTAGATTTGGTTGATTTAATTATGTATTTCCTTGGTTTTGCTTTTGAATTTTCCTTGTAAACCAAAGTTATGAACATAAACAATAATATTTTCAAAAATCTTTATGAAGGATTCCCTCCCCCTTTTTTTACTGGTTTGGCCACTTTTCAGGTTTGTCCTTTATTTTTTTCCAAGAAAATATAGTCACTGTAGCTATGAGAGTCTTTATGGATCTCAAGTTGCACAAACAAAACACTTGCTTTCAAACATCTGGCATCCATTTGATGGCATGCTCTGTGCTTTTTGCCAGGAAAATACTTAATTTTCCTTTGCCAGGAAAATACTTTAGAATACTTAAAGCTTTACGTAAGGGAATGCAGTAATAAAAATTTAAGTCAAATTAAAATTAAAAGGTAATTAAAGGTTAACATATTTACCTGGTACTAAGTACAGGCCATAATGAATCACGGAGCGGACTACTCTCCCAGTTTTTGCATAAAAACGAGCTACAAATAAGGCATAGTCTAAAGGAATAGCTCCATGGTAATAAACAATCATCCCTGCTCCTTCAGGTAAATTCTCCATACCAACGATCTCATGACCTGAAAATGCAATAAGTAAATATATTTTTTCTTACATTATTCCTCTATTTGTATAAACCAAAAGTGGATTTAGATTGATGTTCCTGTATGTCTAGGTAGTCAATCAGGAACACATGCATTCAGAATTTCTCATATTTTAAGATGCCTTTTCTCAATCAATGCGTTGTATTAACTAAGAGTACAAAAATGTGCGATGCAACTTTCAATATATATTTTTTTGCTGTAGATTATTTTTCCCCTAATTTCATGATTACTTGTGCCAATTTCAATGAGAGGAAGGGATTGATAAATTTTAGCAATAAGTAAAGAAATAAATAACATCCTAATGCTAACATATGGAAAATATTTATGTAAAGAATAAAAAAGCAGCATAAAAGATGCAATGTACCACTCTTAAACAAGGCAATTCCCAGATTCAGAAAACCCTGCCAGCATGATCAACAATGTATCTCGAAGGAATCATAGGAGTTGGGCTCTGATTATATATGACAGTTGAATGTTACATCTGGGAATATCTGTCAACAGCAAGTGAGCCTGGGAAAACACAGGTTGAGTTCAAGCATAAGTCTAAACAGGGGTGTCAAACTCAAGCCCTGCAGGACGCAACCAATCCATGGGGTACTTAATTCAGTCTGTGCGGCAGCTGTGGAAATGGCAAAGGACCGGCCCAGTGGTGGGTTGCTCCTGGTTTGGACCGGTTTGCAAGATTCGGTAGCACTGACTGGATGATGTCACAGAACTGGTTCTTACATTTGCAAACCTCATGTGTGCACCCGCAAGATTTTTTTAAAAAAATGTTTTCCGGCAGCTGAGTCGGCTCCCAAACTGTTGTGAGCATGCACAGAGCTTGCAGGGGGAGGGCCAGAAGAGGGAACCTGACACCTGTGCTGCCCCACATAGCTGCCATGGCTTGGGGGCACTGTGGTGAAGGCAGGGGCACTGAGTGGAGGAAGTGATCTCTGAGTGCGGTGAAGAGCATGCATGTGCCCCTGACTCTGGCCACCCCTTCCTTCCTGATCCAATTTGTGGCTGGCTGAAGATGGTGATGGTTAGGCGAGTAATGGGCACGGGAGATGGAAAGGCCTGGCTGCCACGGTGAAAGGCGAGTGAGGGCTGCCTGCTGTGAGGGACGGGAAGCACGGAGGGAATGCCAAGGCAGGCAGGGAGGGAGCCAGGTGGCCATCAGGATAGCAAATTAAGCAGGCCAAGCACCACAGCAAACTAGCCACAGTGCCATGTGCCCATATTTGGCAGACTTATGGAGGGATGCTGTGGGTGTCCATGTGGACTTTAAAGGCGAAAGGATGAGCGGGTGGCATGGAGACAGGCTCTTGTCTGGGAGCCCCCCTACCACCACCGCCCGTCTCTGCATCACCCTCCAAAAATATGACCAGCTGTGCTTGGATTCTGCCAGAAAAACATTACATCCCACCAGCCTGACCTGAGTGGAAAGGGGTGCAGCAGTGGGAGGGGGCTCCCGGGTTTCCAGTGCCGGCCACCCCCTCCATGTGCAGAATGTCACCCAACACTGTCACCACCCAGGCATGGAGGGAAGGGGAGACATAGCCCCATGACAGCTCACCCTGTGGGCCACGGACCAGAGCCTGTCTCCATGCCGCCCACTCCTCTTTCCCTCCTTTAAAGCCCCATGTGGACAGCCACAGCCTTCCTCCATGAGGTTGATGAATACGGGTGCAAGGCACCGCAGCACCAAGTTCCTAGCAGCAGCCCCTGAGCCACTGGCGAACAAGTCGGGCAAGTGAGAGGAGCTTTTCAGCAACCTCCCAGAGAAAAGCTGTGGCTGTCCACATGGGGCTTTAAAGCTCCTCTCAACTTGCCTGACTCCCCCTCTGCACCTCCTATGGAGTGGAGCATGCCTGATTTCTGCATGGTAGAAGGTCACCCTAGGAAGTGCAAGGGAGAGTCGGGCAAATGGAAAGGAGCTTTAAAGCCCCATGTGGACAGCCCCAGCCTTCCTCTGGGAGTTTGCTGAAAAGCTCCTCTCCGCTCGCACAACTTATTCACCTTTCTCCAGTTCTTTAGACATAGAATTTAGGTGGTCTTTAAGATCACTGTCCATGAGCTGCAGGGCGAGCTACACCTCCCCTTCCCTCTGGGCCTGGGTGTCAATAGCAGTGGGTGATGTTCTGCTCATGGAGGGGGCGGCTGGTGGGGCCTGGGAGCCCCCTCCTGCCACTGCCCCTCACCCACTCAGGTTGGGTTAGCTGGCAGTGTAATGTTTTCATGGCAGAATCCAAGCGCTGCTGGTAATATTTTTGGGGGGTGATGCACAGATGGGCAGTGGCGGCAGGGGGGAGAGGGCAGATTGACCAGAAACTTTCCTCTGCATGCACACCACATATGCTCTACTGTGCATGCCCTCCCATCAGACTACAGTACCAATAGTAAACATAATTAGAGCCCACCACTGGACCAGCCCATGGTGCCTCTGCCAGAAAAAATGGAGTTTGGGACGGCCGTTGTTTCTTTTACTTCTCCTAAGCAGAACCAAAAATAGTAGCTAAGCAGTGTCTTACCATGTTTCCTGGGATTCATATTAGACTATGTACCTCAGAGAAGTGGTAGGTTGTTCTCTGGTATGTCTTTGAGAATTTGAGAGCTTGAATTTATGATCCTCCTTATTTTTATGTTAGGAACAAGTGGCAGCAGGACACATGGATGGCTGGGAGATAAAAGGCTGGTTTGGGGAGGTAATCACTTTCTCAGTTTGGGAGGGACATGAATATGGTACCTGCAGTCTTGATGGAGACTAGATTTTTTATATATATACCCAATTCTTCACAATTATTACCTGTTCTCTAACTTCTCCTTTGTCAGGACCTGAGAAGAAGTGGTGCTTTTCTCCAATTCTTTAGACATAGAATTTAGGTGGTCTTTAAGACCACTGTGCATACTGTAACTATCCCTGACTGTTAAGAAATGCTATTAATCTCTTGACATTTGACAATCTGGATGGTGGAAAAGAGGGTGAGATGGAATGGAGTTATAGTTTTATAAAATGGAGTTATAGTTTTAAATTGAGGTTTTCTGCCAGTTTCAATGTTGTGGTACAATAGTATGACACTCTTGGATAGGAGGGATCAATGGATCCTTCTGGACTCAAGGCTAAGGTCAAGGTTCAAAATAACACCCCCCACCCAAAGAAGACTCCAAGGCTAGAAGTTCCTCAAAGTTCCATTTTATTAGAGTTGTCGTATTGGCACATCTGGGAAAACCTGAATCTGAAAGCTTCCAGGTTTTCCACACCCAACAAAAAATCCAAGTCCCTGCCCAGCACCCCGACAAGTCCATCACATGGCCCAAACAAAGCACCATCCCAACTGGAGAGGCCTCCCAGTTCCACTCCTCCAGGTGCAGGGCAAGATGTCCCTGACTCTCTGAGAAAGGAATGTTGTTACGACTATATATCACCCATACTGCATACAATACCCCCTTTAGCTATTGCTTCATGGGTAAGTGGAGAACATGTCTAGGTGAACTTTTGCCCAGCTTCTTTGATGCAACAGCTGCATGGAGCAGAAATACCTTACTTCTCTGACAGATGCCACTATCAGTTCTAGAATCCTCTCTATGTGAGGCTGCCCTTTAAAACCATTCAGAAGTTTCAGCTGCTTAAGGACTGCGAAATTGCAGTCAGCAGAAGTAGCCTGCAGTTCTGTACTCTAACCACTGCACCACAATGGCTCATGCAGGGGTAAACATTTGTTGCTACCAGTTCTGTGGCTGTGGCTTGGTGGTGGCTTGGTCATGTGACAGGGTGGGCATGGCCATTTTTTTTTCATTTTAAAAGCATTTTTTCTACCTAAGTATTCACTGGATTAGGTAGAAAAAAATCATTTAAAACATAAAGAGAGCCTCCGAGGATCACAGCAGCTGCACAATTATGTGAGGGCCCCCTCATTTTAAAGACATTGGTTTGTACCTCATCCAGCAAATACTTAGGTAGAAAAAATGTTTTAAAATGAAGAGAAAGCCTCCGGCAATCACACAGAGGGGGCGGGGCCAGATTTTTTTGCGACCGGTCCTCCGAACCACCCGCCACCATTGCTACCGGATTGGTTGAACCAGGAGCATTTCACCCCTGGGCTCATGCTTAAGAATGCAGAAGCCTGATTATTGGTTAGTGCTCCAGTCATAGCCATATACCACAGATAAAAATAATCACACACGTGACTCTCTCTCTTTCTCTCTGTGTATAATCACATTAACATTAAATATTATAAACACAGAAATACAATCCCCAGATGAAGAGGAAAGTAAAATAACCAGCAACCTCCAATCAGTAATGGAGCTATCTATGCAGGTACCAAGATTCCTTGGCCTGATAACTTAACTAGATCTTGAGGGCCACCCAGAATTTCAAAAAGGATAAATCTAATCTAATTTCAGGAATAAGAATGTTCCACGAGGTGGGCACCAGTTAAGCAGCAGATAAGTCAGATATTATAAGTCAAACAACTATAGGTCCTTAGCTGATGATAGTATCTGTAGCATGCCTTAGCTGGCAGATCTATTGGCTGAGTTGATATAACCTAGGGAGAGGCAGCCTTCAAATAGCCTGGTCCCATCTCATGCTTTATAGATCAAAACCAACACCTTGAATTGGAATTAGAAGAAAACTGGCAGCCAAGGAAGACTGCAGAGAAGAGTGCAACTACTCTAGGCACACAAATGCCCATGCTACTGCAATATGTACCTGCTGAAGTTTCTGGATACTCTTCAAGAGCAGCCCCAGGTTGAAGGTTGAACATATTGCAACAATCCAATCTAGGGCATCCAGTTTAGAATAGGGCCTACTGATCCAGGAATTGATGCAACTGGCATACAAGATGAAGCTGTTCAAAGGGTCTCCTAGCCACAAGTGCTACCTGTTCACCAGAAGCCTAGAAGGATGCCAGGTTGTGCACTGGATCTATTGGGGCAGTGTAAATCTACCAAGCACCAAAGCTGGTATAGTTCTGAAATCAATAGGTCCCAAATCCAGAACTACTCAGCCAAGATTTGTCCAAAGCCTGTTGTTGTCCATCTTGACCCTCCCAGACTCTAAGCACTTGGAAAAGATGTTAAAGGCATTGCTTCATTCACCAGGATTTGGGATATACGAGGGCTATCCACAAAATAGATTACATTTTCATCTGTAGCAACAAGGAGCAGAGCTAGCACAACCATCTTTGTGTCTGGGAATTCTGCAGCTTAGTCTGCATCTAGCTGTGCTAGTGGGAGATTTGTATCATTACCTGTTATTTCACAGCAAATGCTTGAAATGTGTGCTGCAATCAAAATTTTCCCCAATTTCCCCAAAACACCAAGAAAATGCTTGCAAACATTGTCTGCAAGGAAGATTATGGCGACTGTCCTGAAAGCTTTCAAGTGGGGTCTTTTTCCTCATCCACCCTACAGTCCCGATCTTGCACCAAATGACTACCACTTGTTTCCAAGGATGAAGACCTGGTTTGCAACACAGCGCTTTGATGACGCAGAACTGCGGGTGGACATGACTGACTGGCTGAAGTCTCAGGCGACAGAATTTTACGATGATGGAATTGCAAAGCATGTTCACCGCTATGATAAGTGCCTCAATTTGTTCAGTGACTATGTTGAAAAGTAGTATTTAAGTGTCTCTCCAAATGCATATAATATAATTTTTTCCTATACTTTGTTTTTTTTTTCTATCCCAAAGCATAATCTACTTTGTGGATAACCCTCGTATAATTGGCTATCATCTGTAAACTATGATATCTCACTCCATGAGAACAGATGAGTTCAACCTGTGTTCTAATGAAGATGTTAAAAAGGATAAAGCACTGAATCCTGTGGCCCCTCACATAAGAGGAGCCAAGGGCAGAACTTCTCCCTCTGCACATGCAAGAAGGACAGAAAAGTACTGATACTTTGCTGCCATTACCACCATTAGATAGGCCCTAATAAAAACTTTAATCTGGATTCAGTTGAGTTTTTCCCTTGTTTCCTGCCAGTGATATTCTAGATAAGGGGTGTCAAACTCAATGCCCAGAAGCCAAATTTGGCCCATGGGTACTTAGATCTGGCCTGTGGGGCCACCCTGGAAACAGTGAAGGACAGGTCTGCGGTGTCTCTGACAGTAGAAATGGAGCTTGGGAGAGCCACACGCAGCCCTCCCGAACTCTGTTTTCACTGGCAGAGGGTAGCAGGAGGCCATTGCAGCCAAAAATGGAGCTCGGGAGCCTGTTTTCATTGGCAGAGTGTTGGGCCACTACAGGCACCCCCAACACGAGTGATGTTGAGCTGGCCATGCCCACCCTGGCCACGCCCACACCGGCCGCAAAGTCAAACACAACCCTGATGTGGCCCTCAATGAAATCGAGTTTGACACCCCTTCTCTAGATGTTTTTTCTCCTATTTTAGTCATAAACCATGGGGGAGCGATGGAATCAGCAAGAGGCAAGAAGTCGCATAGGTACAATCTGACTCAAGGTCTCAGCTTCTTCCTTATTCCAAGCAGCAACCAAGGCATTGAGTGGACCTTAGTAGACCAACAGGGATAATCTGGGGGTCTTTTTTTAAAATTATTTTTATTATTTGGGGGATTTTTAAAAATGTTATAAAATGTTATAACTCTCCTGGACTCACCTATGTGTAAGTTGGGAGGTCATATGCATTTAATTAATAAAATAATAAATTTATTGCATAAATAAATGTAACATTCCTGATTCTTGATTAAGTTCAGATTATTTAAGGAATGACTCACCATGCAATATCTTTCCATATAAATTCATACATTGTGCCAGTCTTTGCCTTGGTTTTCTCCACAAGTTGTCTTCCTCTTTGGTATATGTTTTCTTCCAAGTATAAAAATAAAATGTGCAAATGTAGCAAATTAAAAAAATAATTGAATATACAAAATATGTAAGAAGAAAAAGTACTGATAATGAGAGCAGAAGCTGAAGTATAGAGCTCACAGATTCTGCTAAGTAAACAAAATCAATCCAGTCTTTCACCATGTGAATAAACCACGTTATAGGCTCACATTCAGATGTATCCAACATAATTGCTTTCTTTTCATTCATATTAAAGAAGAAAATGGAAAAAAAATGATATAATTATTGGGAAAAATTGATGATATTTCTTCTTTTTTCTGGAAAAAAAGACAGTTGTGTTCATTTCTTCAAAGTATGATGTTGCCCTTAAATTTTTAATAATTGATTTAATAATTATTGATTTAATCACTTAATCATGTAGGTTTATCCATTAAGCTCCTTTCCCCATATACTTCAAAGCATCCAGTATAGTAACATTAATTACCTTCAAGAATAATTAAAAAAAAGAAAACAAAGAGGAATTATTTGCTGGCAAGGAAATAAAGTCATTTAGTGAGTTATGTATTATTGTATTGTTGTGTTATTTATCTCCTTGACTTGCAAATGCAATAATTGTTAGTAGTGCTAACCCCCATGCTTTTTCCCTTATACTGTCTACCATGGACCTTTCACACTTTTTCAGAGTTCCTTAAGGGGGCCTGCATAAGTGCACCTGTGTGCCGACCATCCCTGTCTTACTGTTCCCATCCATTTGTAATCATCCCATGTGTTTGTGGCTATGTTTTGCCTATTTATATCTTTAATTGTGCCAATTTTGTGCCAATGTCTATGTTTACACTGTTACTTGTTTCCTTGTACTTATTGACAAATTAAATAAATAAAATTAAATATATAAATAAATAAATAAATTGTTGGATAATTGTGGAAAGCGGTGATAGAGGAAGAAATGGAAAGCAGTTGTGTGGAATCCACAAGAATCAGGACAAAGCTAGCAACAGATTTCTAAATTCATCCAGAAGAGAAATTCTGCAAACACTCTTGAGAAAGGGTGAATGGTGGTGTATCAGCAAGGTTATATGAGCAATTGGTGTTCTTTTATGAAGAAGCAACTTCAGACTGACACTCTTGAAGAAAGAAGCTGGAAAGAGGAAAACAAGGGATTCTGAGGGGAAAAAAGAGGGTCTGAGGAGAGTAATAGGAGGAGAAGTCTAAGTCTTAAACTATAATGGAGTAAAGGAGTGAACAGAAAGTAGAGGAGTGAGGTCAGGAGAGATTGCAGTGACAAAATCAGCATTTGGAGGAATAATGTTGGACAAGTACAGAGAGAAAACTGAACAGAATTCTGATTCTACGAAATAAAATTAAAATAAAATACAATGGAAAGGGAACAAATCTTTAGTAGAGAGAGAACAACGAAAATATATTTGTATATAATAAATAGCTCCTTAGCATATGAGGAAACTGATTTTTTTATAAATATTTTATTTTGGTAATAAAAGCTCTACTTCATCATGCCTGTTTTCAACCATATCTTAATAAAAAAAAACCTGCGACAACATAACTTAAGAAAAACCAATGGTGTAATATTGAAAGTTGTAATGCCTGATGACCACCAATTGTTCTGTGAAAAAGTGTACACTTTATAATGCTGCAAAACACTTTAATCTCAGGAGAATTATAACAATAATAAAAGCACTGACAGGCAATTTCCATTACATCTGCACCCTTGACATACATACACAAACAAACCTTATTTGTTTTTTACTTACTAGTATTGGGAACGATAACCCAGTTCTTTTGCGTTCAGCCTTTTCTCTCTGGTAATAGCAACTGTTTCTTTTGATTTTATGATGCTATGTTGTTATATATATATATATATATATATATCTGCCACCTACATAGGAATTTTTTATATATCTAAAAACGTGCCTAATCTACTTAAATAAAGTTGTTGCAGCTGCAAAAGAGCACATGAATCTTGCACAAGACTGTGTTGGTTTAGAGAAGGACAGGATTCATTCCCACGTAATCCCCAGATTTGCTGCCCATTTAAGGTTGAACTTTGACATAGTGTTTCTTCTATGTCATTTTCCATTTTGTCAACACTAGAAGCCTAAATAAGCATGGCAAAGTGACTTTAATTAAAGATTAACTAACAAGTTGGTGCATTTTGGCAGGATGGGGCAACACTCAGTTAGTTTCCAAGGCACTATCTAAATTGGCTTTTCTCAGTTATAGTTCTGCAGAAGCCCAGGATCCATGGAAACTCACTAGAAGTTTCATGACAAATTGTAATTCACACCCACACACACACACACACACATCAGTTTTGAATTTTTTTTCCATAGTTTATCCTCACACTTTCTGTTTCTTTATTTTTATTCTTTTAGTTTCTGTAGTTGTATATGGTTTTTATCCATTTGACCCTAGTGCTTCATAAAATTATTTCAATTAATTGTTTCACAGGTCTACCACTTATGAAGAAATATGCCCTTATGCTTACATCCCTTCCAACATTTTACTCAATAATTGCTGTATTATTTCTGTTGGAATTAACTGCTGTTTATTCCTGTATGGAGGCTAGTAGATATTTTGCTGAATCCCTGGTTTTCATTTGCTTACTTAAATCTATATCCCAAGCCATCAGTAACCTATTTCCATATCCAGCAATATTGTATATAAATTAGAACTCATTTATTATTTTATATTTTTCTTAAAATTGACTACTGAAGGTTCTCCTATTTCCTTTAATATTTTCTCATTCAAAAATGATTTACATTGAATTCATATTTAAAAATGGTATCTGACAACTTATTTGAATTCAATTTCTTCTGTACTGAATAACAAATTATTGTCAGAGAAATCTCCTGTCTTGCATAAACTATCCTATTTTTCACTGAAGGTAACAGCGTTCCATGCACCTTTGGTGTTTAATCATCCCGGCCACAAGACGACGGAGACGTCTTTGGACAGTGCTAGCTCTTGGGCTTTGAAACGGAGATGAGAACCGCCCCCTAGAATCGGAAATGACTAGCACATATGTGTGAGGGGAAACCTAATGCAAAACAGCCATGCTTCAAGGGCCCAAGGTTATGTTCTGATAATTTTTCATGATATTTTCTTTAAGACTATTAAGGCTC
>JANHFP010419097.1:0-11095 GCA_032468135.1 Calamaria suluensis
ACAAGAAGCAAAGCAGGAGGGAGACCAGGAGGATGTAGGAGAGGTCCCGGTTGTTGGCTTTGACAAGGGGAGTTTCTTGATATTTTAGGAAGATGATTAAAACAAGGCCTGTCGTTAGGAACAACAGCAGAGCAAAAGAGACCAGGATGATGCCCAGATGTTCTTCATAAGACAAGAAGGTTACAACTTTGGGGATACATTGGATTCTGTTCTTGTTTGGATATTTATCATCCAGACATTTGGTGCATTTTTGTGTATCTGAGAAAGAGAAAAAGCAATATTTCTTTAATATTCTGGGTTTTCTACATTTTAAGGAATATCTTCTTTAGACAACAGCTGATTCCAGGAACATTTCCATTCCTCAGGAAAAAAAGGATAATATAATTTTCCAGTACTTTTCTAACTACTGGTAAAGTATATGAAATCGGAGCGTTTCTAATGTATTTTGAATAAACAAAAATAGAGTAGAGCTTCAATGATTTTTTTAAAGTTATAGTTTCATCGAAATGCTGTGTATAAATCCATTTCCACTAGGCCTTCCTTTCCTCTGGTGTCACCCACCTTCCTGAGTGGAGAAGGTCCCCTCCGGACAAGGAAGGCAGTCATGGCAGCAAACTGGCTCTCCTTCTCGAGCCTTCTTGACAAATCCAGGTAGACAACTTTCCACACATTTGGACTCAGGCAGGGACTAAGCAGAAAAACAGGGAATGCCAAAGGAAATATGTTAGGACTCTCCGTCCATGGAAAATGGGGGGAGAAATGGACATTAGACAAGTAGATTCTGGGCTTCACTGAGGTAAATATGAAATCTCTGACTCCTCCCAAACAGGTGCAGGAGATGTGATCCTGGCAGCTTCTTTCTTCAGTTCCTCCCTTTTGCTTCTGGCGTTTAACATTGGAATTAATATTTTTCTACTTAATAGGAATGGGGTGGAATTGAGAAAAGATTTAAGCATTAAGTGACAATCAGTTCCTCCTCATAGCTGTACTTAAATGCATTCTTCCATTCTTCATCTATCCATGTTTATGATGATCTGCTCAATTAAATTTTTGAATACATTGTTGTCAAAGATGTATTAAATTGTTATGTTATTAGACTTATTTAAGTAGAATAAAATGTGATTAAAAAGGAAACTTCTGTAAAGGTTTCTTCTGGACTACAGAAAGCCTTGGAAAGCTGCTCCCTTTTGACACTAGTACAAAACAGTCTCCCAGTTAAGAGATAAAAGAAAAGTCCCTCATAAATTATAGCTGATGATGTTACCTAGTTGGGTAATGAAAGGTCTGCATGAAACCAAGCCAGCTCAGAGAGCACTAAGGAGCCCCCATCTCTACCCTGAGCTTCCAATATTCTCCTTTATTAAGACTAAATGTTTCTGCATAGTTTCTACAACTGCAGTGAGATTGAGGGGAGATCATGAGAACATGTCATTGAGAAAGATTAAGTCACAAATTTTTGACTGCAATAGATGGGACATGAGTCTGAGTCCTGTATCAGAAGGAGATATTTCTAAGACCCACATTTAATATTAGTTGAATTTGGAGACTCCTTTTCACCCAGAGGGACTGAAGGTGGCTAACACTCAAGATAAACAAGGCCATTTGAGGGATTTTCAGAGGAAGAGCCCTCTTAAGAACCAAAGGCCAAATCTAAGTAGTGTTTCCTGTCAAAATCTCTCTCCTTACTTCTGCTATCAGGAAGACCTTTTCTTGGAATCAAAGTTGTGTTCAGTGTTTCAGGTTTCTGGGTCAAGGGATTATCTCACTGGTCACTCTCATGTTATGTGGACTGAAAGTCTTGGGCCTCCTTCCTAGGGGCAAAAGGTCAATTGCTCCCCCCAGTTGGGTGAGAGACATATATGGCTAACTTGGACCAGGTCTGGACTACTTAAAAACTATCTTGGACCTGCCTTTTGAGGGAGTCATTTTCCAAGGCCTTTCTCTAAGCAGGACAAGAGGAAGCTTCTCCCCCAATGGGACCCCCAGGAGCTCCATCCAGTCATGATCCAATTTCATCTCATTGATTCCAAACCTCAATCCAGGGTCTGTTCCACAGAATTCCCTTCCACTTTGCTCTTTCAGGACAAAGAACAAGAAACCTGAGACTCTTAACAACACAACCTCCATCACTTGCGGGTTTATCATCCCAAGTTGGTCATGGATGAATCAACTAAAATGTCTTCAATATTATTAGTATCTGAAGAACCCCTTGGTCAATAGTACTGAAGCCTCCCAAGTGGCCTATAGAAAGAAAACTATAAGGTTTCTACTCCCCATCTTCAAAACTAGGCTTAGTCCATATGAAATTTTTGGGGAAAAACAGAAAGGATCCCAAAATTTATCCCACCTTGTTGGACAACTTGAGCTGTGAAAGAGCTCCTTGGTGGATATTAAGTCTCTGTCTTTCCAAAGTGCCCATTATCTGTGTGATGGGATCCTTCTTGGGGAGAATCAATGAGCTCAGGATTGCCAGATCACCTGCTATATCTCCATTTTGATCCAAGTATAGTTTCCTATCAGAAATATTGCAAAACTCATTCTTCTGCAGGAAAGGATGAACCTAGAATGGGAGCATGCAGGAATTTTAAAAACTGAAAACTTTTTTTAAAAAAATCCCATTTAGCTTTTATACATTTGAATCTTTCTTCTAGTTATCTAACATCAAAATATGCTTATTTAGAAAAACAGATTTAACTGCTATCTTCATAAAAAACAAAGTTTCAACAAAATTTCTCAACCGTATATTGACAAAATATACTGTATATTAACAAAATATAATTGATGCTGAAGGGAAATAATAATAGAATAAGTAGAATTAATGGATATAATAATAGAACCAGTAGAAACTTTTTTTATTTTTTAAGAATTGCTTGTGCTAGTTGTACAATTAATCTAACTTGCATTTGGCTCCTGTAACACCTGTGCTTATCTAACTTGCATTTGGCCCCTATAAAATATTTGGTATCTGCAAAATAGGTGCTCCTGCCATCAACCTGAATCTTCATCAACCTGGATCTTGTTTTTCTCTGCCACTCAATGCCTGGCACATATCTCAAGTTAGAAGTAGCAAACATCATTGTTGCCAGGGTTCATGCAGTGGGCACATATGGGGTGCCCTGCAACACTTTTGATCCCAGGTCTGGCTTACACTTTCATCCAAGGGGCCCAGTAGCAGATGAGATAGATGAGAACAAATGGGCACCCAGGGATAAGGAAAGATTGATGAGGGAAGCATCCACCTTGCGCAGGGCCATAAGGAATGCTTTGGGGATAATGAAGGCCTAAACCAGGGGGCTGTAATTGGCTACCAAGCTGATGTCTCTGAAGGCAAAAAAGGTCACCATACTTTTCCCAAAGTGCGCCTTTTCCCTCGCATGGTCTTTGCTGGTATGCTGGGGGACAGTTTACCCAGCTCTGTTGCTTTGATTAAAATAAAAGCTGTTACTATTTCAAGCCTCCACTTAAGCTCTTCTTTTAGTTTATTGTTGACTAAAGCACAACCCTAAAACCTTACAATGCGTTTGTTAAGTTATAGGTAACATTCTAGATCAGGGGACAAATAAAATGAATCATAGGAAAACAGAGATTATTCATAAATGTCTAGAAAACATTAGGTTGTTTATGAGAAATTGTTCATTTGGTGGCTGTTCAAAGTTACAATGGCACTGAAAAAAGCGACTTAGTTTTCCCTGCAATCAGGGCAGCATCCCCAGGATCTCCAGGTGATCAAAATCTGAATTCTTGGCACCCACTTATGATGCTTTAGGGTCAGCTGGTCTCCTTTTGAGACTTCTGACAAGCAAAATCAACAGAGAAGCTGGATTCACCTAACACCCATGTTACTGACTTAAAAACTGAAATGATTTGCTTTACAAGAAAAGGCAAGAAAAGTCATAAAATAGGGCAAAAATCACTTAACCACCATCTTGCTTAGCAACAGAAACAGTTAAATTCTGGTCATAAATCCCATCCTGCCCCTTCCAATAACTGGAGGAAGTTGCCCAGAAGCTCCAGATCTTCCCAATGTTGTCCCAGAGGGTGGGAAAGGGGGAAATGAGCTAGGTCAGAAGAGAGGATATTCTGGCTGAAGGAGAGGAAAAAACAGCCTGAGAAGAGGAACCATTTCAGAGCTGAGCCCTTTGAGCAGAGAAGTTCAGCCTCCCCTTCACTGAGGGGCAAAGACTGAGCAGTCCTCAGCCAAAGAACCTTTGACTGGGATTCCTGCAGAGAGGAGGGGGTCGGGCTATATGTTCTCAGGGTGTCCTTCAAATTATAAAGGTAAAATTCTACTATGTTAATCACAAACCCATAAAAACATGAATGTATTTAAAATGCATACACCCTTGTAAAACTGTGTTTAGAACCAAAATTTATCTGTCGTTGTGTCTGGTGCTTAGAAGATTATGTCTCAAGCAATTTGATTGGCCAAACTGTTGGACCTTCTGAAAGACAATGTGGTTGAGAAGGTTTCCCTCCTTTTCCTCTGGGTTCCTTGTCCAAAAGAACCAATATAAATGGATCCATAATGAGACCCCCATACCTGCCACGGCTGCAGCCTTGGAGCCCCCAACCTCTCTTTGCCCTCCTTCCTTTGCCTCCTCGATCTGGAGGAATAGGCGGCATTCAAGGCCTGGGCCAGAGTCTTCATGAGACTGTAACAATGGGGGTAATTTGTCATCCGCCTTCTTTTTCTATTCTCCTGAGTCTCCAGTGAGGCTTTCTGGGTGCAGCTTCTGCGGCCTTTGACAGAAAAGACATTCTTTAAAAAAGAACAGTGGAAATAATGATCTTGAAACTTTTCCTCCACAAAGAAATGGGGTTCAAAGGCAGAATCATTTGGCCTCTCTTTCCCCAAAAAAGCAAAGGTCCAACTACTATGGACATATTTGTAAAGTCTGTGCTTTTTCAATGCATTTCTTCCCATAGCTGTAGTGATCCAGACTTTAACTTCAATGGGTCCTGGGAGACGCATAAGTGTTAAATGAAAAGGAAGAATTCTATCCCAGATGGAATCAAAGTCTATGAAGTGAACAAAGACATTGACTTGTCTCCACTTAGAGAGGGAATCCCTGAGGGCTGCTGTATATCCAGTTGTTGAGAACAGTTGTGATATAACAACACAAATTCCATTCCTGACAAGCATAGGAGGAAAAGTCCTCATGAAATTCTCTCCCTTCTCTGTGCCTGAAGCAAAGAGGCCAATCAGGGTCCATCTGAAATGGAGGAGCAGCTGGACAATTCCTGGGTACTGGAATCCTTCTTTGGGGAATAATGGGTGGAAAAAGGGAAATTTCCTTTTATCACTTAGAGTCTCTGAAACAATTCTATCACTGATCTGAAAAAGCAATGAAGAAAGCTGTGTTATATTGCAGGTTAGATAAAGTCCAAAACATTAGCTTTTAATAAATTCAACTTGGTTTTGATGAACAATTTAAATAGATTATTGTTGATTAGCCATTATGCCTAATATCAAGAAATAAAATATTAAATTCCAGTAATGAAAACCATAAATAAAAATTGAATAAAAGAAACAAATGAAATAAAAAGAATGAGAATAAAAACATAAGTCATACTTTTGTATCATCCCTACAATTTATTACAATCAGTCCCACCTTTGCAGATGTCAAATGAATGGTTTGTTCCAAAAAAGATGCATAAATGTTTAATTCTGACTGAACAGCAAATGTGCAGTCCAAGACTCTGATCTCTCGCTTTCTTCTGCAGTTGACATTCAATATTCCAGATTCTTGGTGAAGCAATCTTTTGATTTTGTTTTATTTTATTTCTGCCTCACCTACTTACACAAGAGATAGGGGGACCACAACTCCTAATATAAATTCTCAGTTGCCTTATCCATGAGGGCTTTATTTGAAATTCTGCATCTTCTAACCCAGAGAATTTGAGGACTCTGTCAGGTTCCAGAGGTTGAATTGTACACTGAGATTCACAGTCATGTGGAAAAAGGAGACCCTCTGTGAGTTCTCTGGTTTCATGTATGAGGAGTTAATAAAGAGCATCTGGTCTGAAACAGTTCTTAGAAGTAGGTAAATACAACCACACATGAACAACAACATAGGACATATTACACTCTGTCATCATCTCTCATCAGAGAGCCAAAATGGAGAAGCCAGGTGTGAAAAGCTAAGGACACCCTGTTAGATTTGGGCAAATATTGGAGTCAAAGCTGATTGTAACAGCAATCTCTTTATTAGTTGCATTCTAACTAACAGGCAAAGGCTGTAGACTGACAGCACACTTTAATTCAGAGAGCTCTCAGCTGTCAGCCAATAGAACATATTTTCCCATGGTTAGCGTGGACTGGAGTGAAACCTTTCGGCGGTGCTTGCATATACACAACACACCTTGACTGCTTCCATAGGTGCGAAGAAGTAGACCAGAGCTGCTGATCAAGGGACCTGGATTAATTGATCATCACAAGTGTGACAGCCTCTATACAAACCAAAGTTTCAGGTGTTTCCTGGTCTCCAGCTCTGAGCTGTGTGTTAACACAATGCCAGAGGCTAAAAACACCAATAATGATCTTAAGGGAAGCAATTGTTGCTGCCTGTCAATCTGGAAAGGGTTACAAGGCCATTTCCAAACAATGTAAAGTCCATCATTCTATAGCAAAGGAGATTATTCAGAAGGGGAAAACATTCAAGGCAGCTGCCAATCTTCCCAGGAGGGACCATTCCAGAAAGTTCACCCAAGGTCAGACTGTGCAATGCTCAGAGACATGGCAGAGAACCCAAGAATTCCATCTC
This sequence comes from Calamaria suluensis, assembly GCA_032468135.1. Taxonomy (NCBI): domain Eukaryota; kingdom Metazoa; phylum Chordata; class Lepidosauria; order Squamata; family Calamariidae; genus Calamaria; species Calamaria suluensis. The sequence goes on from JANHFP010419097.1 coordinate 6,765, forward strand.
AGACTCCACAGGCCTCAGTGAGCAGGTTAAATGTTCCAGTTCCTGACAGCAGAATGAGAGAAAGACAGTTTGTATGGAAGGGGTGCCAGGAGGAAGATTGTCCCTAAAATGAACATGGCAGCAAGTCTGAGGTTTCCCAAGTTGCACCTGAACAAACCACAAGACTTCTGGAACATTCTCCTTTGGACAGAAGAGACCAGGGTGGAGAAGTTTGGCCATAATGCACAGAGCTGCATTTGGGGAAAACCGCACACAGGACATCAGCACCACCACACCAAGCAGTGTGGAGGGGTGAGGATTTGGGCTTCTTTTGCAGCCACGGGACCTGGGCACCTTCATGATACTACTTCAGTATTTGAAGGGCTCCCACAAAGAAGAGGGGGCCAAATTATTCTCCAAAGCACCAGAAGGTAGGACAAGAAATAATGGTTGGAAACTAATCAAGGAGAGAAGCAACATGGAATTAAGGAGAAACTTCCTAACAGGGAGGACAATTAACCAGTGGAAGTTGCCTTCAGAGGTTGTGGCTGCTCCATCACTGGAGGTCTTTAAAAGAGACTGGACAGTCACTTGTCTGAGATAGTATAAATTCTCCTGCTTGAGCAGGGGGCTGGACTAGAAGTTCTCCAAGGTCCCTTCCAGCTCTATTCTACTTTTAAGATTTGCCAAGCACCAAGTGATCTTTTTTTAAAATTTAAGCAGTAAACTCAAACCTGCCATTGCTGTAAGTGAACTTCTTTGATGATGGCAGATCCAAGTTTCAGTCTCAGAGAAAAGTAATTCTAGATAAGGTGTTACTTACTATATTAGTTCATCATTTGTTTTCTAGAGACCACAATTTTTTACTTTGATTTATCAATAATCAGAATTATTATGTCAGTAGGAGCCAAATTTTCTCAAGAGTCTACACAATCTAACCCACAGGGTAATAGTGCTGTGATTTAAACCAACATAAATTTAGCATGTACTGTAAGAGGCTCAGTGGGCTTAAAGACGCTGGAGATGGTCTCTGTTCGGGCAGTTCGAGTTCTGTCACTGCATGTCAGGGTGAGCTCCCATCACTTGCCTCAGCTTCTGCCCACCTAGCAGTTTGAAAACATGTGACAACGCTAGTAGATAAATAGGTATCACTTTTGTGGGAAATGTGATGGTGTTTCATGCAGATGGTTGGGCCCCTGCCAGCTCTGGACTTGCTCGGATGTGACACCCAACTGTGAGGCAACATTGGTGGTGAGAGAAGCCCAGATGATGCCACAGGACACCTCTCATCTTTCTGGTGTAGAGCTAATTCACACCCTGTGGTGAACCCTGGAGAAGCTTATGAGCATAAACTGAATGGACTAGCAGTCTTTCGTGACTGGATGGAGTCACTGAAGCTGTAGGCCTAAGCTTAAATGGACTCCAGAAGATGGTAGAGGACAAAAAGGCCTGGAGGAAAGTTGTCCACGGGGTCGTGATGGGTCGGACAGAACTTCGCAACTAACGCAACAAATATATAGATTGCAAACTTAAATCCAATTGCATATGACTGGTATTATTTCTATGTGGAAATGAACAGCTGGGAGAAAGTCCTCTCCAGGGACCTTACTGCTCTTCAGGCCTTTTATGAGGAATTTGAACATGAACATAATAGAACAAAAAAAACATAATGGACACATTTGCTAATATGGAGAAAAGCAGGTCTTGAATTCCATGGAGAAGATAAGGTTGTATCTGTTGCTCGCCCACCACCTCCCATCTCTCACTTTACCAGAGGGAGAAAAACAGACACAAACCTGTGGGACTTTGTAGGTGCCTCCTAATGTTGACATCTGGATGGAGATGTCCCTTCTAGTTCCATCAAGAAGAGCCAGAAGGTTTTCCTTCCTTCCACAGCCGTAGTTGGGGACATTGGCTTCTCCAGTGGAGAGAATGTCCAGCAAGGCATCAGAAGTGCGTAAACTGTTCAGATAGTTGTCATGGATTTTGTAGCCCAGTGTGAGGTTGTGCAGGAGCTGGGAATACTTGTTGAACAATTGAATGGTGAAAATTAATGAAAGGGTATATAAGAAATCAAAAGAACCCTTGCTGTAAAAAAATGTTCATGTTATAAACAGTAACAACACATTTTTAAAAAGAATTTATTTTTGCCTCCACAACCCTTAACATGATATTGATCCCAAAACAATAATCAATTATACAAATATGGGTGTGGGCTGGGCAGAAGCAGCTACAACTGCTTCAATCCCTCCTTTAAATAAAATGAATTCAAGTGAAAAATTCAGGACTGAACTAGGAGAGGAAAACTATCTGGATTTCCTTTAGATTTTTTAAACTCCATCTTTGGATTTAAGTTTCTTTTACAAAAAAAAAGAAAGAGGCAGTTATGGAAATCAAAATCATTCAGGAAATTAGAGAAGTCCTGCAATATAAATGCAAGTGAAATAGGGAGGAAAAAAAGGAGAGGACTGCAAATGGAGGGGATGTAAGTCCATCTCTTTGAATGACTTACGAATGAGAAGGTATAGAAGGAGCGCTGTTGAAAGGCAACATTATAGGCGATATTAGTGTTTCAGTTGTGACTACACCAACAATATGGTCTCCTGGCCTGTAAAAGCTCCATGGATTGTTTCCATCTTGGTGCTCCAGACTCAGAGAGCATTTAAGTCCAAGCTTCCCCGAGACTGGATGGGACATAAGCAGCATCAGAAGCAGAAGCAGGAGGTCCATCATTCACAGAGGTTTATTAATCCTCTTCCTCTGTCTAATGCCAACAGCAGGAACAGTTGGAAGAATTCAAAGCATCTTCACAAGACATAAATGCCAGGAACTTTCCTGATATAAACAGACAAATATTCAGCTTAACCTGGAAAGGAGAGAAATGCACAATCAAGAGCACAGATCCTGCCTGTCCCAAAACTTGTTCCCAAAGAGCTTCACTGAACAAATGTATCCTTTTCTGATACAAGATCCTTCGTTTATGACTTCAATCTGGTGTCCCTATCAAAGCCATAGAGATCTCAAAAGCCCAGGTGGTCATAATTATAGTGATAACCAACTTCTTCTCTTGGGATCCTGAGCTTCTTCTGGGCTCCATGTGTGCAGAGGAGAGGCTGGAGAAAAACTTTTTGTGAAAAGCCACAACTACACTCCTGGGGTGAATTTCTGTAGTGGTTGTGGTCCTTCCTGTAAGGACATATCAGGAAAGTGATACTGGAGGAAGATAACTTCAACATCAAGGAATTTACTTCTGCTGTCTTTGAACCAGGTCTCTTGTCTCCAGAGTCTGCTGGAGAGGTTCACCCAGAAGGATGGAGCTTGGTGCCACTCTAGGTTGATGTCACTTCACTCTGGTGCTGCCCGTCTTCTAATGCCAAGGAAGCAATCAGCCCCCTTGGATTCTGCCTAGTGCTAAGAGTGGGGCCTGTTTGGGATTTTCTTTCATATCAGAACTCCATATATTAATCCTAAATTGGAGCTGAGTTTAAAAAGGGGGACACTTTTGACATTCCCATCTCTGAGGCTGTGGGGTTCCCTATAAATCCTCTGAGTGCTTTGAAGCTGCTCTTGGGCCACCTGGTTCCTTTGGATCCATTGTTGGGAGATTCTGTCTCTTATCCCACCTTTGCCCAGAAGGGAGAATTGGGGAGGGGGCTGAGTGGGGGGGAATGGAGGAATAGGCAGGTCCCTCCTTATGGAGGCGAAGGGAGGTTGGCCTCTTTTTCAGGTTCTCTTCTCAGGGCCTGGCTAGAAGGTCCTGGGGCTCTGAGTTCGAGTTGTGTCTTCTGAAGGCCAGGCTGGGGCCTCCAAGGGGCTCCTCTCCCACATGAAGGTCTCTGCCATGGCCATTTGTCCCCCTCAGCTCCCCCTGGCCTCTTTCTCCTCTCTGGGGAGTGGGGCATGACTGAAAACTGCTTCGGCCATTCACTTCGGCCGGATAATGGTCTATTCGGCAATATCTGAAACCGGCATTTTTTTGGCGCCAATTTTGGATATTGACTTTCTCCGCCGCCCAACACCTTCTGCTGCGGACTTTAACAGCCCACTGCCAGCTCTTCTGCCACTGCAAAGGCTTGACCTTTAAAGTACCCACCATCGGAAAAACCGCCCCCCCAACGCCTTCTGTCCTCCTGGGTACTTTAAAAGTCAAGTCTTTGCAGCGACAGAAGAGCTGGCAGCAGGCTGTTAAAGTGCCCAGTAGAAAGCATTGAGGGGGCGCTTCTCCGCCAGCCTGGGGAGAGCCCGCTGCCAGCTCTTCTGCCACTGCAAAGGCTTGCCTTTTAAAGTACCCAGTAGGATCAAGAAGTTGGAGGGGGGCGCTTCTCCGCCAGTGGGTACTTTAAAAGTCAAGC
>JANHFP010419125.1:0-11092 GCA_032468135.1 Calamaria suluensis
TTTGAATGTAGGCCCCTCTTGATCTTGAGGCCCTAGGCTGAAGCCTAGTTAGCCTATAGGAAAATCTGGCCCTGCTGACAGCAAGTCTTGAAGAGGTTTCACATTTTTCCCCAGGCCAGGTGTCCTTGAGATGGTGGAATCTAGCTGCTTTGCACCTCTGGTTCCTGTTAGTGTCCCCCCTCCCCCCCCCCAACACCTATCTTCTATCCATCTGCAGAGCTTTGCCAATTTTCTCCACCCCCTCTCTCTATTTATAGCAGGATGCCGGCAAGCCTAGCAAAGTGTAGCAAAGATGTCAGAGTTGGCATTTGCCGCCCCCGGCAGGGACATCAGTCCTGGGGGGAAAAGAACACTTTGGTTGTGTTCACTGGGGTTTATCCGATATGCTCAAATGTATGAAGGAGTTTGCGGCCTTAAAGTGTTGGCCATCTACCGATCCAGTTTGAGATGAGGGGGAAAGCTTCCATTCCACTAATTATTGGGTTTTTCCCCTGTGTTTTTGGGGGTCCAGAATTTCCTTGACTTCAAAGTGTTATTCAACCCTCAGTCGAAAGGGGGTAGATGGTGGATTTGTTGCTGGGCATAAAGAGGAGGTGGTTTCAGGGTTCCAAGGAACACCCTCAACGAAATAAAACTCCGAGGCCTGAAGCTCCTCAAAGTTCCAATTTATTAGAGGTGTCATGTTGGCACATCTGTGGAAATCCGAATCTGAAAGCTCCCAGGCTTTCTCCACCCAACTAACAGTTCACAGCCATGCCCCAAGCCCCCAAAGTCATCACAGTCCAATCAACTCTTCACAGTCCAATGCGTTCGTCAACAGGCAGGCAAAAATCCTTCAAGACAGAATGTTGTTGTGACTGACTTTCTACCCTGGGCTCCTTTTTGCAGAGGCATATGTAGGGCAGCTAGCCACGTACGTCTCAATATCCTTCTTTTGTGGTTGCCACCAAAACTGGTGCTTTGTGAGGTATCAGGTTTTCACAAAGCCAATGTGCCCCACAGTTTTTTGAATCATGGCATTTCTGCAAAACCAAGATTTGCCTGGCTTTCAGGCACATACGATTTGGCCTCCACCCGGGCTAAGCCATCACATACAGTACAGCCTGCTTAGTGATCCTCCACCCGGGCTAAGCCATCACATACAGTACAGCCTGCTTAGTGATCCTTGAATCACTTGTTCTCCTTTCAACTCTGCTTTCAAACACAGAAATTTTTATTGGTTTTATAATAAAGGGTAAGGTAAATGGGAATTTGTAAATTTTTGTACAGCAGTGTAGTTTCGAAATCGTAATTTCATTCACAAGATAATATAGCATGATTCTTTTTAAATATAATACATAGTTTTAAAGTTCCTCCTTCGAGGTTGAAGCGGAAAAGATTTTCTTTTTCAACAAACACAAACAAATATCTAGAAATATATATTTCTCCTTTACAGTTTCAACTTTTTCTCTTTACATCTAATACCAAGTGTTTATCTGCTAGTTTATTTTTTGTCTTTGGATCCTAGCCTTCTGGGTGACACATCTTCTCCCCCCCACCTCTGAAACAGGCCTGGCCTTCTCCCTGTCCCTCTCCACTTGCTTTCCATCATCTACTCCTCCTGTGGCTCCTAGCTCTTCTTCCTCTAGTAGGGTTTTCTGTTCTTTTAGGAAGGCCTCAGCCTCCATTGTTGTATTAATTCTAGTTTTATTCCCCTCCCAGAAAATTAACAATCCTTCTGGCATCAACCATCTAAATATGATTCCTTTAAGATACAACTTATTTGATAAAAAAAAATTATGCCTGCTTTCAAGGCAATGAGCAAATCATCTGGTACCTTTGGGGAGGGTTTTTTTTGGGTTCTAGTAGTGACTCGCTGCCAATTGTTTGGATGGAATAACTGCTATGACAATCTCTGCTTTGGAGCTGTTGTATTGGGGCAGCTGTGAGAGGACACCCACCAAGAAATTCCGCCCGCCCTGGGGGAGATACCATAAAGTGAAATTAAAACAATAGAAATACGGGACCCACCAAACTTGCTTGGGAGACACTTTTCTGAGGTTTTTTAAGCACTTCTAGGTTCCTGTACTCTGTCCAGACCTCAAAAGGAATTTTGATCCCCTCTGAAAAGTGTCTCCATGTCAGTAGTGGCCAGTGCACTGCTTAGGCTTTTAGCCGGGAGCTAAAAACGTACCTCTTCCGTCTCGCTGGCTTGGGTTAAATTTTTAGTTAGAAATTAAGGGGTTTTAAATATTTAAGATTTTATGGGAGGAGATTTTTTAGAGCCAATTGTATATTTAATTTAATTTTAATGTTTATAAATATTGTTTTAAATTTGTTGGCTGTGCACCGCCCCAGGTCCGCGAGGAGAGGGGCAGTATATAAATGTAAATAATAAATAAATAAAAATAAATAGGCTTCCCACCTGTGCTCTATTTTGCTCAGTTTTCTGGAAGTGTACATGCACGGCTGCAGAATCCCTTGATCATTTTTTTGAAGCAGTACTATGTCCACAGCCACATCCCTACCATCTACTTGGATAGCAAAGGGGGCAAGAGGTTTTAGTATGAGCCTCGCCAAAAATAGGTGTTTTGAGTTTTTCAAATGCCGTTTGACATTCCATGGTCCATTTTGGTGACTAACTGGGCTTTCCCTTTCCCTCACATTTTGTTTTCAGTAGGCTGGTGATAAGCAATGCTATCTGAGCAAACAATGGGATAAATTGATGGTAAAAGTTTGTAAATTACAAGAAACTTTGGAGTTGTTTCTTGGTTCAGGGAAGAGTCTAGGACCTTCCACCCTTTCTCAGGGTCCATTTCTACCCCATCAGTACCCAAGATACATAGTCAATTTTGCTTTCATGAAATTCAAACTTGGACAGTTTAGTGTATAACTGGGCAACCCAAATTTTTTAAAGGTATGGCTCGAATTACTTTTTTAAGGTATGGCTCAAAACTGCTCGGCCATAGTTTCAGTGTAAATTAAAATATTGTCCAAGGAGAGTTCTGGTGGATATGATGGCCTGCTAGTACAATTCTATTTTTGGTTTTTTAGTGATTCTCTACGGATTTGTACTTAGAGTTGTTTTCTAAGTCAGAAGACATTTTCCTAGAAAAGGAGGTTCTGGAAATTAACCCTTTTGCTCCCCCAGATGACAGACTTCCTCTTAGAAGCTGGAAGAAGGAGGAGAAGAAAAAGGACAACAAAGTCTTTCTTTGTTTCTTAGACACTAGTTTTTTGCATATTTACATTTTGTTTTGAAAGAGGTTTTCTCTGGCTGCAGCCTGCTTTTTCCTTTTTGTTAAAATATAGTCATTTCTAAAGTTTGTGACTTTAAGATGGTGAGGAGGGAGGAGTTGGTGTATCCAAGTCAAAATAAAGGACCTGGAATTGACTTGGAAACTATTTTAGAAACTTCTGGACTTAAACCTTCTAGAATATTTTATTATCTTTAATTAACTCTGCTGAACTTATTTGCTTTCAAAACAAAGGCTGCCTAAATGGTGTTTTGATTCTGTTGTGAGGAGGGGAAAAATAGTTCCGATTTTATTTCCCTCTGATTGGATTAATGCTGTTAAACAAAGAGGTTTATTTCAAGAGTTCTTTTGTACTTAACATTGCAGTGATGATTGACCACATGAGGGAGCCAAAAGACTGTAGTATTAACATTTCTTACTAACTCTCCAGTTACATTATTTTATATACTAAATCTATTACATTAAAAACTAAACTTTAATTATATTTTATAAATATGACCAATCGCAGGAGGACTGAGAAGACTGAAAAAAGAACATCAGAAGATGCAGAACCTCTAAAACCTTTTTTGGATGAATATACAGCTAAAACACATGAACTAATTTGGGCAATGGTAAAAAAGGGACACGGTAGCTCAGCGGGTAAGACAGCTGAGCTTTTCGATCAGAAGGTCGGCAGTTCAGCGGTTCGAATCCCTAGTGCCGTGTAATGGGGTGAGCTCCCGTTACTTATCCCAGTTTCTGCCAACCTAGCAGTTTCGAAAGCACGTAAAAATGCAAGTAGAAAAAATAGGGACCACCGTTGGTGAGAAGGTAACAGTAATCCATGTGCCTTTGGCATTTAGAGTTGGAAATGACTAGCACGTATGTGAGAGGGAAACCTTTACCTTTACCTTAAGCAGAAAAAAATATTTCATTATTTAAGGAAACTTAAATAATGTTATATCAGTATTGATATAATTTGTTTTCCAGAAACACATATTAAGAAACAAAATAAGTATTTAATAAATAAAAATTTAGGACGGGAATTTATATCTGCTGATATAAAAAAGATTAATGGAGTTGTTCTGAATAGAAATCCCCAATTTTAACCTAAGTTACTTTTATCAGATGAACATGGTAGATTTGTAGCAGTCAAAATTGAACAATGGAATAAAATTTCCCCATGTTCCAAAAAATATTGAATCCTCCTTTTCTTTAAACCTACTATTAATCTGTCTGTCTCTGCAAGCTCTAAACTTTTCCTAGTTATAGTCTTATCAGATAGTAAATTTTCATTTTTTCCAAAAATTAGATAAATGTTATTCTTGCCGCTGTCAAAACATGTAATATTAAATATTCATTCTCTTTTCTATCATATCCTTACTAACAAATCCATTTCTGGCTTAAGTTCTATCTATATTTTAATTATTAAACTTTTTCACTGCATTTTTCATTAATCAAAATACAAACTGTATTTTGATGCTTGCTGCTTGGTCTGGCTTAAAAGAGTGGATGAACCTCCAGAATAAGAGGCTACTTTATTTAGAGGGTCATGAATTAAGATTTGTCTGGCATGGTTTTCTATAGTATGACAAGGTTAATTGTCTAAATGTTGATTTTAATAACCATTTTGTTAGGTGTAATATGCTAAGAATTTGGAATAAATACGAGGGTTTCTGTAAAGATGCTCTCTGTAAGCTTTTTTAAGAAAAGAAATGGTCGAGAAGGCAGACTGGTGGATTTATGGTCAAATAATACCTTTTAACTTTAATTATCCTATCCTTAAGTTTAGGGAAGAGTTAGAATCAGAGGGACATGTCTGCCATTGGTTTATATATTTACAATTGAAAGAAAGATTTAAATCAAACAAAAAGAATTATGGGTTTGATTTTGTGAAAAACGAATTGAAAATCATACTGTGTGGTAGTGATGAACATATTATTGCTAAGGTTTATAAATTGTTATTGAATTTGGAAAATGAATATGTAAAGCATTGCATGATTCAGTGGGCAAGGAACTTTAGATATAATGTCAATGCTTGAAAATGGGAGAATATGTAGACAGAAGGTTTAAAATTTATACTAAATTAAAATTTAAAAGAAAACTTCTAGAAGATGATGTATCATTCATATTTAACACCAGATAAGTTGTCAAGAATGTATAAAGGTATTTCAAATGAATGTTAGAAATGCAAAAGTAAAGAATGGATCTTTTATTACTTTTGGTGGACATGTGACAAAGCAAGGAAATATTGGAGTAGGATTCACATCCTAATTCAGAATATTCTCAAAAAAGATAATACCAGAAACTTTTCTTTTGGGTTTATTGGAAAAAGACTTGGGGAAATAATGGAACTTTGATGCTATAGATATTGTCAGAAAGCCATGGGTATCTTGAGCTGTCTGAGTCTTAGACCTAGTTTTTGACTAAGCCAGGGTTGACCAGGCATCTGATTCAGCCTGAGTCCAGAAATATAACCAAGCTTCCCTTTTGCCTCGACGATGGCACCACCAAGTCTATGAGGAATTATGGGGATTATAATCTCACTGGGATTATGGAACAATTTACCAAGGGATCCAAGTCGGTTTCACTCTCCACTGGACCCTCCACTGGGATGGTCAGAGTTCTTGTACCATCATTAGTTGATGGGGTGAATTTGATGACTTTGATTCGCTCCAGAGCTATTTCTCTGGTTCTTGGGGCCAGCTTCCTGGTTTCTTCCTGGGCCCTGGAGATGGGTTTTGGGCTGGTTGTGTGGCTCATCAGTCAGTTTCTTGGTGCGCCTTTGCTGCACTTAAAGCAGCTGATAGAGCATCTTCACAGGCTTTAGGACTTTTCTTTTTTCTTTTCGTAGGGAGGGCCTTCACACACCCATAGCTGGGGCATTTTCTGGATTGGATTAGATTGATCTCAATTTCTTCAGACAGGACCTACCACCTATGGAGAGTGTGGAAGGCACCCTGGGAGATGCAGGTGTTGTAGACATTGTCATTTAACTCATCCTGGAAACACTCAATAGACATGTCCTGTGCCAGTTGTTCAGCCGAAATACCAAGTTTCAGAATTCTTGGGTGTAGGTAGCCACAGACCTCTGCTCCTGGCTGATAGTATTTATTCATGTTCTGGCTTTACAATTGACTTCCCTGGCTCTCTCACATGAAGGTGAACATATAGGGATTTTTCTCCCAGTTGTCCTTCTTTCTGAGCCTCAACAACTATTTGGGCTTCAATGGGTCTTTGCAAGGTTCTGTCTGTTCCAGTCGTTCTGGGTGTTCTTCTCCACCATGCGGTTTTGCTGCCAGTTTCCCCTGTGCCTCAGTCTCCTCTTGGTCGCTCTTGTGAGCTGACATAATTTGTATGGTCCCGACAGTAGAGATGCATTCTTCACTAATGTCAGGCCTGCCTAGGAAATAAAGATTGTTGACTCTATTTGGTTGAAGTTCTTTTACTAAGGATTAAGCTTTTAAATTGGGTTTTAAAACAATTAGAATAATTTTAATGAAATTGGTTTTAAATTGAATTTTATTTATGAATAGCCATTGTATTTAATAGTTATTTTAATATTTGTCTTGTTGGGTTTTAATGTGATTGGCTGTAAACCGCCCCGAGTCCGCAAGGAGAGGGGCGGTATATAAATTAAATAAATAATAAATAATAATAATAATAATAATTAGAGGATGCAGTAAAAGCAAGGCAAGGTATTCCCATACAGAATTACAGATTTTTCCCCCTGTTTGTGGTCCTCCCCCTTGACTGGACTGTCAGTGTTTAAGAGCATCTTCGGTTGCTCTTTGGAGAACTCCTTTGATTGTAGGCATTTCTTGAAAAGGTTTTACATTCTTTCCTAGGCCTGCTGTCCTTGAGGTAGTAGAATCTAGCCACTTAGCACCTATGGTTCATATTAGTATCCCCCTCCCCTCTAACGCCTGTCGTCTCTCAACCTGCACAGCTTCCCCAATTTCACCTACCCCTCCCTCCATTTATGGCACAATGCCAACAAGCTTAGCAAAGCATAGTGAAATGGCAGAGCTGTCACTAATGAAGGAGAGAGCCCACCTAGAACTAAGGAGAAATTTTCTGACAGAACAATTAATCAGTGAAGTGATTTGCCTCAAGGATTTGTGGGTGCTCCAATACTGGAGATTTTTAAAAAGAGATTGGACAACCATTTGTTTGAAACAATATAGGGCCGTGATGGCAAACCTATGGCACACATGCCACAGGTGGCATGTGTAGGCCTCTCTGCCATCTAATGTTCGGGTCTTTGCAGCCCTATTGTTTAATCAAAATGCAGTTAAAACACTACACAAGCCATCAAAAATATAACTATATACATCCAACAGGAACAGGAAGTGCCTCACAGGAGCAGATAGAGGTAAAGCATAGAGAGGCAGGAAATAAACAATGGAGGTGAATGCTAGAGAAGAATAAAGCAGCATACAAAGATGACATAACACCTGTAACACTGTAAGCATGCATGGGGAGCAGGTGGGGGTGAAAGCACAGGGCTGGTGCAACCCCTCTGCACCCCATTTTTGTTCCTAGAAGACTTCTGGGAGGCCTGCTAGGCCCAAAATGGGGCACAGGGGGATGGCATATGCATGCATGGGGGCTGGGGGAGCATGCGTAAAATGGCACACACGGGTGTGTGCATTGTATTATGAGTGTGGGAATACACATGTGCACTGTCAGCACACAAGGGAAAAAAGGTTAGCCATCACTGATATACGGTTTCCTGCTTGAGCAGGGGGTTAGACTAGAAGACCTCCAAAGTCCCTTCAAACTCTGTTATTCTGTTAAGTACAAAATGTTCAAAGAGCAGAAACATTTCTGTTTTATTCATGTTTGCATTACAAGGATCAAAACACTACCTGCTAACATTAAACTGTCCAGTTTATTTTGTTTCCATTACATCTGAAAGCCAAAGCTTTGAAGTATTTATATGCAATATGACTAATACAAAATGAAACAATTAATGAAATAACATCCAAGGCATTTCCATTATTAAATAGGATATTTCTGTGTTTTCCCCAAAATAACCCCTAGCTTGATTTTTAAGTGTGTGCCTAATATAAGCCCTACTCCAAAAATAAGCCCTACTGAAGGTCATCGTTGGGTGGGATGGGTGTAGCCAACACTGGAGGCGGCAAGGGAGTGCAGCCTGATGGTGTCCACAAGCAGCCACAGCCTGCACAGCGCAGGTGAGTTGATTACCCGCAGTGGGCGGGGGGGAGACAGGTGCTTTAGACATACCACACAGGTGTGGGAAAGCTGACAGTTGGTGGGTTGGAGCAGGCAGACGGCCGTGGGAGGCTTGTCTTCATTCAGCGACTCTGGCAACAGGCAGAGGCATGTGGGGGAGGCAGGTGATCCTAATGCTCCATGCAGGCCGCAGGCAAGCCAAGATACATGAAGATGAGCCGCCTATGGCTCACTCCAACTCACTCCATCTCTTGGCTTGCCTGTGTCCTGTGCGATGTGTCTGGATTGCATGTCTCCGCCGTGCCTCTGCCTCCGTCTGCTGTTGGTGCAGCATGAAGATGAGCCTCCCAAGGCCAGCCGCCTGCTCCAGCCAACTGACTCAGCTTTCCTGCGGCCTGGACTGCTTGTCTCCGCCTCCCCCTCCGTGCACCTCTGCAGTTGTCTGCTGCTTGGACAGGTAATCAACTCACCTACATTGTGTAGGCTGTGCAGCCCCAGAGTGCGCCAGCCAAGAGACTGGAAGGCTGCAGCTGCTGCATGCTCATCCCCTGAAATCATGTTTCCCCAAAAATAAACCCTAGTGCTTATTTTGGAGCCCCCCAAAATACAAATCTGGGTCTTATACTAGGAAACATGGTACATGTAGTTTTATAAAATAAAACAACTGTTTCCTTTGTGTAGCAATGTTACAGAGTGAAGTTATTTGATCTAAACTCAAATCTTAGTTTCCGTGAAGACATAAGCAATTCTTCAACCTCTTACAACCAATTTGTTTTGTTTACATGCAGCAAGGAGTTATGGACGAAGGCGAGGTAATTTTCTTCTGTTTGCTAAAAATACAAGTAATGCAATTTGGGGTTGAAGCAGATAAAATTGACGTTTCAGTATTAATTAAAGTGAATCACTTATTATTCACTTGCTCCAGTTATTTCACCTTGCTTCAGCAAACATTTTTACATTTTTTTTATTCTTGATTTTTGTGCTTTATTCAAAGTATTACAAGGAATGGTTTCCAAGATGGATTCTAAAAGAGATTTTCATTATCCGCTAAAGTGTTTTCCTTTATTTATCAGGATTCATATAAAGAGTTTATAGACAGCAAAGTGCTAGTGCGATGTAATATTTTTGTAATAGTTAATTGTAATGCACAGTTTTTCAGCTTTGGTAACTTTAAGATGTGTGGATTTCATCTCAAATCTTGCTTTTCTCTCATTGCTATCATTTCAACTCAGTAAAAGTACCTCTTCTCTACAAATATGGAGTTGGGGGGGTTCGTTCTTGGGTTTTGAACGGAGGCACACCTGGCATCTCCCTGAAATCCCCAGCCATCATATTGGCTGGGGAATTCTGGGATTTGAAGTCTATACATCTTGAAGTTATCAAGGTTGAAAAACATTGTGATAGAGGTTGTGTCTGAATCCAAAGTTTTAAATCTTTTCTTTAGTTGTTGTTTGACAAGACAGAGGTGCTTCTTAGTCAGATGTCTGGATTATAAAGGTAGTCCTCGATTTACAACAATTAATTTAGTGATCGTTCAATGTTACAACACCCCTGAAAAAAGTTGTCAGAGTTTTGCAGAGTGAGTAGTATTATGAGATAAACCCAGAAGCAAAAACACAGCATACAGCACACACAGCCGAGATGACCTCTGATGGTCACCTATATATAGACATCTCTTAAAAGGGTAGCAGTGTTATGTGGACCCCACCGGAGTCTTAATCTGGCAATGCCAGATGCTGAATCATTCCCATTGCATCAGCTTTCAGTTGCCTCTGCTTACAACCTTCCATCAGCTTACAGCTATTAAATCTACATTACCTGACAAAAGTGTCTCATGACCATTGTTCCCACTTATGACCACTGCAGTATCTCCCATAGTCACATGATCCAATTTAGACACTTGGCAACTGGCTCATGACAGTTGCAATATCTTGAAGTCATGTGATCACCTTTTGTGATCTTAAAAGCAAACTCAATGGGGAAGCCGGATTCACTTAACAATCATGTTACTAACTTAAAAACTGCAGTAGATCACTTAACAGCTATGACACAAATGGTCATAAAATGGGGCAAAGTTCACTTATCAAATGTTTCACTTAGCAACAAAAATTTTGGACTAGACTTTGATGTTTCTCTGTGTTACATATGTGTGTGTATGCTGGTATATGCATAATGATTATCTTTTGAGAGCTGAATGCTGTTTCATTTTAAAGTATGCTGATTAGTGTACATTTAAAGTGTCAAACTCTTTTATTTTATTCCAATCACACTACATGATATAAAATGGTTGAATATTATAATTACAGTTTATTTCTATATTAGTTTATTCTACAGTTTATTATACAGGAGACTTACAGCTCTTTTTTTAAAGCTCTATAGTCACTTTAGTTTTTAGTCACATACTTTTTATGTTATAGTTAATTATATAGTATCTATATATGGTAATTGTAGGGTTACTTGGTTGCCCAATTATGGTTGCCCAATTATGGGACCAATTAACCAATATATATATATATATGTGTGTGTGTGTGTGTGTGTAAATTTGTGTATTCTCGGGTTTCTTTCCGTGTAAAGGTTTGCTTTACCTATGAGGTAGGTCTCAATTCAGAGGTAGGCCTCAATTCAGACCTGTTGAGAGCAAAGGTTTTTCTTTATAACTGCCAGAGTATTCTTTT
>JANHFP010419140.1:0-11092 GCA_032468135.1 Calamaria suluensis
GCAAAGCTGGCTGGGGAATTCTGGGAGTTGAAGTCCTCCAGGCTTAAAGTTGCCAAGGTTGGAGACCCCTGTTTTAGAGGAACTATATAATATTTGATCCATAGCTATTGGAGATCTTATTCTCCACAAACATGCCTGTTTAATTTTTAAAGTCCTCAAATGTCATCTCAGTTAGATGAATACAGTCATCCTATGGGCCATGGTGGCACAGTGGTTAGAACGCAGTACTGCAGGCTACTTCTGCTGCCTGCCGGCTGCCTGAAGTTCAGCAGTTTGATTCTCACCAGGCTGCCTCTTCTTCCTGAACGAATGAGTGGGGAAGTGGAGAAAGACAAATAAGAGGGAAATTTTGTGGTTTTGATATAAAATAAACCACAAATCAACTAAAGCAGATGTGAGGGTAGGTAATCACATAACCACTCTGGGCATGTATAGAGGGGAAAAAATAAAAGAAAAACCCATGAACCAAATGATAAAGTTGAGAGGTTTTCACCTCTTCTCTGCTTTATCTATCCCATGAAAGCACTAATACCGACCTGACTGTTTAAAAAGCAGGTCTTCCCCTTTTACTTTTCTTTGTCGTGTAAAATGATGGTTTCCCCTGCAATTCCTAAAGCTACTGCAGACTTGCTACTTTTCTTGTGGTAAGCCAGACCTCCAAATGAAGATATCAAGATTGGAGATTTGTGGAGGCTCAGAATGGAAAGTGCTTTCTTTGCCACTTTGGAAGAAGTGCATAAGGGGGCGTGCACAAGAGCACCAGTGTGCCTACCGTCCCTGTCCTAATGTTCGCTTTATTTGTATTCATTTCATGTACTCAATTCATGCCTATATTACCTAATATGTAATCAACAAAATAAACAAACAGACAAACTAAGATGATAAAAGGTGTGGGTCCTATAGTTGCAGTTGGCTAGTCTAGAGAAAAGAAGGGGGGGACATGACAGCAGTATTCCAGTATTTGAGGGGCTGCCACAAGGAGAAGGGAGTCAACTTATTTTCCAAAGCACCCACAGGGCAGGACAAGAAACAATGGATGGAAACTAATCAAGGAAGGAAGCAACCTGGAATGGAGGAGAAGCTTCCTAAGAATGAGGACAATTACCCAATTGAATGGGTTTGCCTTCAGATGTTATGGGTGTTTCAAAAATGGAGGTTTTGAAGAAGAGACTGGACAGTCACTTGCCTGGAATGGCATGGGTCAGGATCTCCCGCTTGAACAGACTAGAAGACCTCCAAAGTCCCTTCCAGCTGTCTTCTGACTCTGATTCTGAACCTGGAATAGATTCAGATTTATCTGCTCAGTCTCTGAGAAATGAAAATGTGTTCCTTATTACTCTACTCTGACATAGGATGCATAAGACGGTTACTGTCAAAGCATTAAAAGTAAACAGAAGCCCTCCCCCTTCTGTAGTCCATTCATTCTTTCCTTAGAAAAGCTGCTCAGATGAAGTTTTTTGGGGGGGAGGGTCCAGAGATACAAGCTGCATCGAATAGCAGGGGAATTAAGACACAATCCTTAGTAGTCAATGGTCAGTTCCTCTGTTTGGTTAAACCAGGTGTAGCAAGAATGGCACATGGTCACAACAACCAATGGTTAAACAAAACACAGAGGCAAAGGAAGATCTGTTTCACTGTCCTTTGGATCTGTTGCCTAATATAGTAGCCCTATTTTTAAAGGGCAAAAAAAAAAGTTCCTTGATCTCTAATGGCATTTGCTCAACAATCTGCTTGGCTTCCTGAGAACTCGGCAGGAACTCTTGGCAGGGAGCCAGAAGGTGTTCTTTCCCCGGGTGTATTCAGTTAGGAGGCTATTGCTTCATTAAGCCGCACTAATTTGCTCCACCCCTTGTTGTACTTTACGATCCATAGAGAGCACAAACATTTTAGTTGACACCTGATCAGGCTATTAATAGAAGGGCTGCGGCAGCTGTTCTTGTCTTGCAGCTGTACTGATGGAAATAAGCTACCAGTGGAGCTGGCTGCTTTGCTGAAGGGAGCCAGATCCTTAAAGATGCCTCCTCTAAAAGGATGGTGCTTGTAGTTTCACCTGTTTAATTCAGCATTCTTCAACGAGGCCCCCAATGTCTACGTTCTACCATATCTCAAGACCTAAAATGGACACCTAACATTAAAGATGTCATCAAAAAAGCACAACAAAGAATGTTCTTCTCCGCCAGCTCAGGAAGCTCAAACTGCCCAGGGAACTGATACAGTTCTACAGAGGAATTACTGAGTCTGTCATCTGCACCTTTATAACTGTCTGGTTTGGCTCTGCATCCCAACAAGACAGACACAGACTTCAGAGGATAATTAGAACTGCAGAAAAAACAATTGCTACCAACCTGCCTTCCACATATACTGCATGAGTCAAAAAGAAGGCTGTGAAAATATTTACAGACCCCTCACATCCTAGACACAAACTGTTTCAACTTCTACCCTCAAAAAGACGCTGTAGGGTTCTACACACCAGAACAACTGGACACAAGTTTATCCTGAACTCTGCTAAACAAATAATTCCCTCAACACTGTCAGACTAGTTACTAAGTCTGCATTGCTATTAATCTTCTCATTGTTCCTATCACCCTTCTCCTCCCACTTATGACTGTATGATTGTAACCTTGTTGCTGGTATCCTTACAATTTATATTGATTGTTTCATAATATGATTTGATTGCTTATCTGTATCCTATGACTATCATTAAGTGATTCTTGATGAACCTATCTTTTCTTTTATTTTGACCAAGAGCATATGCGCCAGGCCAAATTCCTTGTGTGTCCTATCATACTTGGCCAATAAAGAATTCTATTCTATATTCTATTCTAAACATTTTTATTAATAACTTGGATAAAGAGGTAGAAGGTGACAAAAAATGGGTGGGTTTGATAACACCCTCAGCGATGGAAATAAAACAGAACAATCTGAACAGGTTACAGAAACAGATTTTTTTAAAATGAAATTTTACACTGACAAATACAGAATTCTTCAATTAATAAACAGAAATCAGATGCAAAGAAAAATGAAAAATGAAGCATTGTTTTATAATATAATTGTCTAATATAGTTGTCTTATATTTGGGCAAAAAGCTGTGGGAATGGAAGTTGACTAGAAACTAGAGAGGGATGGAATTTTAAGATTATCAGCATTTGTATAGTTTCCAAACCACAGGAAGGCAGATTCCCCAATATTATTTTGCACTAAATAGACCCCATTTGCAATACTGTAAGGATACAGACAAAATAAAATGATAAAGATTATCAATTTCGAAAGCAAATCAAAGGAAGAGATAGGACTGGGACTGCTTTGGTTTGAAAAGACTAAAGGGAAATAGTCCATATTATAGGATGTGGAACAATAGTAAAAAGTAATTTTACTCTGCAATAGTAAAAAATAGTTTAAAAAACCAACAATTTATTAGATTTCAGGTTCTGTAGTCCAGGGGTCTCCAACCTTGGTCACTTTAAGACTTGTGGACTTCAACTCCCAGAGGTCCTCAGCCAGCAAATTCTGGGAGCTGAAGTGCACAAGTCTTCAAGTTAACAAGGTTGGAGTCCACCTGGTAATTGGACAACTTTACTTAGATGCCTTTTGTCTGCAAATTGGGGGGGGGGGAGGACGAAAAAACACTCAGAGTTTTTTCTTTTGAAGTGATTGTACATTATAGACTGAAGAGACATAATACCACCACAAAGGGGCACTAATATGCAAGAAACTGATACAGTTAGATGGCTAAAAACAAACCATAAAAGCACAAATAATATTGGGCATCTGACAGCAATAAAAAGAAGCAATAATTATATAGTGTTCTTTCAAGATTTCTCAGTACTGTGCAATGTTTCCTGACTTTCAGTTCCATAGGTGTAGCTGCTTTGTTCTCTTCAGGTAAGAAAGCAAATGGTATCTTTCTGAACTATTGGGGGAGGGTTCTAGTTTAGATAATTTACTAACAGACATTATAATGCAGAAATCCTTGCATCTACTTTTTATTGCTATTTAAAGATACAAATACAATTTCTAAGTGTTTTTATTTCCCCCAGGATCCTCCTAGGATCTCTTTCAATTAAAATATGTTCCAGCCTTTCTTCTTTTCTTGCTGGTTTTATGACAATAGTACCAGTAGTGGGTTGCTCCCGGTTTGGTCTGGTTCTATAGAACCGGTAGTAAAACCGGCAGGAGGCTCCACCTCCCTGCCCCAATGCCAACATGGGTGATCTGTGCGTGTGCTCCCGTTGCAAACTGGTAGTAAAGGTAAGTGGAACCCACCCCTGAATCGTACTCCAAGACAAGCTATTTGTCATTCACCTATCTAATTAGGAAACTTACTTCCTTAGCAAAGCAAAGGCAATTGAATATCCTTTACAAATTCAAATATATGTTAAGAAAGCACATTAAGATAAAACAAGTGGTAAGGGACATTAATCATGTTGACATCCAGTGGGAGACAAACTCTCCCAAGTGTGGTACTTCCAGGAAATTAATGGGAAAAGATCAACATAGGGAGGAAATTCTTAAAAATTATATACTAAAAGGGTTAAATAAAAAAGGCAATAGCAAAAGAAGCCAATTTAAACATGCTTCAGTTCAGAAGAACTGAAAACAAAAATGACACTTGTAAGAGGTGGACAGTAACAGATCAATATCCTGTTTTCCCCAAAATAAGACATCCCCTGATAATAAGCCCAATCAGGATTTTGAGTGCATGGCAATAAGGCCAAGTATTTATTTCAGGGTTCAAAAAAAATAAGACAGGGTCCTATTTTGGGGAAAACACGATATAAAATAACACATATAGATAGCCCAGAAATGTGCAGATAATGCCAAGGGAATGAATCTGATTGGGGAACAATGTGAACAACAACAAAAAGACATGTAACATAAGTTCAAAATAAAATGATGAGAAAGAATCAGGAATTCTACTAGTTCAGTCTTTTTAACCAATAAGGTAAGTATTGTACGTGGCAATTCTCAAGAGCAAAGTGGAAGAGCAGACCACTGAAAATATCAGGGTCATAGAATAATTATTTTTTTAATGTGTTTAAATTTTCCAGACCAGATTAATTCCTGATGGTTAAACAATGTCTATTAATTTTGAAGTAGCCTGGAGAACTAGCAATTTACCAGGATTGGAGAAAAAAAATGCTTATCTTCAAAGAAAGAGGGAGGTGGAAAGAGAGAAAAGAGGGAAGGATCTGGAAAATTATATAATATTTTGGAAAGTTCTAAAGAACTTTTAGCTGTAAAACATCATGCTGTGTTATCCAAAATCAGCCCTGATTTCTCAATAATAAGTCTTTTCTACCAAATGTATCTCCTTGTCATTGAGTACCATATTTAAGTTATTCCTAATGCATTGCATTTAGGAAATGCAATGCATCAGAGAGTGAATTCAACAAAGTATTTCACAAAGTACTGCATGATATTCTGATTATGCAGCTATTTGACTGTGGGCTGGGCAGCATGAGAATTAAGGTATATAGGTGGCTTGAAAATTATACTCAGAGAATGCTCATTAATGGTTACTCCCCGGTGCCTGAAGGCTGTTTGGACCTGCATTGGGAGAAAAAGACACAGGGTCATCCTGGTGAGATCCAGTGGCTGTGAATCCTTGTCTACCTGGCTCCAGGGACTTATCATTTTTGGTCCAGAATAGAGCTATCTTTCAGAACATCTGTGCAATCTGAGCATCCTCCTGGACTCTCACAACTTATTATAGTGGATGGGGACGATCAAAGAACTAATGTAAAATCTCTGAAGGGCACCAGGTTGGTCCAGCCTGATTTAACAGATTTCTCAACTTCAGCAGTTACCTAATTTTGCCTGATTAGTACACAACTATCCAACTATGTGCCAAGGTGGTTACAGTGGTTAGAGTGTGGTACTGCAGGCTACTTCAGCTGACTGCTGGCTGCAGTTCAGCAGATCGAATCTCACCGGCTCAAGGTTGACTCAGCCTTCCATCCTTCCGAGGTGAGTAAAATGAGGACCCAGATTGTTGGGGGCAATAGACTGACTCAGTAAACTGCTTAGAGAGGGCTGTAAAAGCACTATGAAGCAGTATATAAGTCCAAGTGCTATTGCTATTACAAGTACTCCTGTCACCAATATGGAACCTCAATCTCACACTTCCCTTAACATTCTAGAGCAGAGAGAGCATGACCTGTCTGTGTTTCCTCCTCTGGCATAACACACGTTGGACCGTTGTGAACTCTAGTACCTCATAGGGACTCAGAGTTTTGCCATTCTTCTCTCTCCCTATAATCCTTTCCTTTCTCTTATTATCTAAAATGGAATGCTGGGCAGGTTTTCTCAGATACTTTATACAGAATTCACAGAAGTACATAGAAGAACAGACCTTGCCCTTAGACTAAGACATTATACCAAGACCTTGTTTTCTATGGGATATCCTTTGAGATTCATGCCAAAGGTGCTGCCAGCTTTGCAAAACTTTAGAGAGAAATATTTGGCAAAGAACCAATTTTCTTAATACAGAAGCATCTGGGCTAGTGCTAAACAAAAGCATCCTGATAGCATAGGGAATTAATAATTTCTGTTAGCAATGAAATGCATATTAGCACATCTGGTAAGAGCAGCAGCAGGAAAAAAAAGTGTGGATAGGTAGGGCTATCAGGGATTAAATGCTATAAATAAGGCTGTCAACGTTATCCAGAAGTTCAGACAAGGATCTTGCCTCTGAAACTATGTGGGAACATCAGATACAGCTTAAAATAACTTCACAACTTTATGCATTAAATAACCTGAATAAACTGAAGTTAAGAACAAAAGAGAAGGACTAATAATATGCATCCTATTTCCCTGCACCAAACATTTAATAAACATAATAAATAGCAAACATAATAGATTAATATTTATTCTCAATTTCCCAAGCTAAAGAATATTTATATACAGCAGCAAAACAGCGCTGAAGCTTTTAATTTCATAAAAATAACATTTTAGGTGATACCCATCGAAGAAGGAATTGCACAAAATTTCTGCCTTAAAAACTACATGCAAACTACGCCAACGACTCTGGGACTGACCAGCCAACTTCTTTGAAGACTTTCATTGAGCAAAATGCATTTTGCATGTACTTAATTTTATGAAATTTTCTAAAAAGGAATAATTTGGGCTGGGATTTTAAGATCAGGAATCTGGAGCTATTTATATTTCCTATTTTGCAATTATTTCTGCTTTTGAACTCCATCCTTTCCTACTGCTCTTTGCTTTCATCCAATCATTTCAAACTTCTTTAAAAACAAACAACCAAACAATGAATTGCCTAACTGAACTCATCAGGCTGCAACACCCATTTTCCTCAGCAGGCTGCAACGTCAATCATTGTTATGGGACATGACAAAGCAGGACAAAGCCGCCCAGTAGAAAGGAGAACCTGCTGGAGGACACGCCTGCCAAAGGAAGCTTCAGCAGAGGCAAAGTGATCCACCTTATAATGATTAATGAAAGTGGAGGGAGCAGACCAAGAGGCTGCTCGACAGATGTCCTCCAAAGAGGCCTGAGTGGCCCAGGCGGCCGAAGAGGCTGCACTGCGAGTAGAGTGTGCCGTAATACCAGGAGGAGCCGGCAAGGAAGAAGAATGATAGGCAGAAGAAATACAAGCCCTAATCCAACGGCCAATAGTAGGGGGCGAGACTTTAAGACCCATAGCAGAGGGTTGGAACTTGACCAAGAGAGCCTCTGTCTTACGAAAAGGAGAAGTCCATTTGATATAGGTTCAAAGGGCCCTTCGAACATCCAGGGTGTGCCAGAGCCGTTCCTGAGGATGGGAAGGGTGAGGGCAGAAATCTGGAAGAATTAACTCTTGAGAACAATGGAAGAGAGAATTAACCTTCGGCATGAAGGTGGGGTCCAGCCGAAGAATGACCCTGTTGGGTTGAAAAAGACGCAGGTCGGGATGGATGGAAAGAGCAGAAAGGTCAGCAATAAGTCTGGCGGAGGTGATAGCAACCAGAAAAGCCACCTTATAAGACAGGTGACTCAGAGAAGCCAAGCGAAGGGGCTCAAAAGGAGGACCTGTCAAGGCCTGGAGAAACAGAGGCAAATCCCAAGAAGGGTATCGATGAACAGTAGGAGGAGAAAGGAGAGAAGCTGCTCTGAGAAATTGTTTGATCCTTCACTTGCGAGATAAGGGGCGACCAGATGGACCAGAAAGAACAGAAGAATGGGCTGCCACCTGGTGCCTGAGGGTATTAGGAGCCAGACCCATGTCCAGACTGGTCTGGAGAAAGTCCAGCACCTCTGAGATAGAAGCGCTGGTGGGGAGGATATGTCTGGAAATACACCAGCGAGAAAAGGAAAGCCACGTAGAATTATAGATACGAAGAGTAGAAGAACGAAGAGAAGACTGAAGAGTAGAGATGACGCGGAGAGACAGGTGTTCCCTCCTCAATTGCCGCCTTTCAACAACCAAATGGTCAGTTGGAGATGAGCGGGATTTGGGTGCAGAATTGGACCCTGATGGAGGGAAATGATGGAGTCTGGGATTCTCCAGGGTCGAGAGACGGAGAAAAGTTGAACGTCTGCGAACCACGGGCGACGAGGCCAGTGAGGAGTGACCAGAATGAGAAAGGCGTGCTCCTGTTGAAGCTTCCTGAGAACCCGAGGGATAAGAGGAAGAAGGGGAAAGGCGTAAAGAAGGCCCAGAGGCCAAGGAGACCGCAGGGAGTTTACTCCCTCTGCTCCTGGATCTGGATACAGGGAGAAGAAGCGGGGAAGCTGAGAATTGAGGTGAGTAGCAAAGAGTGCTAGAGGTAGAGCCGATGGCCTTGGCAGCAAATCTAGCTGAATTAAGGGTGGCATCAGCTGAAAACTCAAGGGAAGTCAAGATTTTATTGAGATCCTGATGGGACCTGGCATCAGAAGAGGGCAAACACTTCTTTAATTGCTTGAGCCACATGATGGCTGCCCTGTTAAAAAATGTAGCAGCCGAGGCCGATCTGATGACCCAGGCGGCCGAATGATGAGTTTTAATGAGAGATTGTTCAGATCTCTTCTCCTCAGGGCAGAGATAGTCCTCTGGATTCCCTGTTTCAGCTGCTGGAGAAATTAAGGCAGCTACAGGAGGATCAACTGATGGGGGTTACAAAAGCTGGGAAGCGTGAGAAGCCAAATTATAAAGTCGCTTATCTAGACTAGATGGAGAAGGTCCTGAAGAAGGACTGGTCCACTGACAAAGAACCACATTTTTGAAGAAGGTGGGAACTGGGACCTCATCCAAGGATTTAGAAGGCTCCCCAAAGAGGGGGGCAGCTTCCTCAGAGGGATCATCCTTGGGAGGAACAGTGACAGGTGCCTGAGGAGCTGAAGAAGTGGAGGAAGCAGAAGCCTTAGAAGGAATACTCATACCTGTAACCAGCTTGGCCTTATGAAGAAGATATCAAAATTGTTGTGGATTGAACAAACCCACAAAGGCAGGAGGATCTGGAGACAGTCCCTCATCCTCAGGATTGGGAAGTTCCCCTTCCTCCAAGGATTTCTCCAAAGAACTATTAGAGGAAGAAACAGCTGGGTTAGGAGGTTGAGACAAAGATAACCCAGACACCCAAGACGCAGTGCACCCCTTATGATTAGTTGTGGGAAATAAGCCAGTCCAAAGGTTGATCACACAGGATTTTATTAACACAAGTAACACAGAGAGCATACTAATCAGAACTGCCTGTGAGTTCCCCCAGCCGCTTCTTATATAGCCGGCTTTCGCGCCAAAAGATACAATGTAATTATCCCATTGCAACATCTAGCTGCTCACTTTTGCAAAACCACCCACGCGAACCCCAGGCAGGCTGCAACAGTATAACAACACAATAACTATATACAGCACAGCTCCCTACATTAATTTAAAGGCAGAAACACTTAGATAAAAACACATGCTTTTAAAAATAAAACAAAGTGTCAGGCGGGCAGAGGGGCCAGGGCTAGGGATTTTTACTACTGGTTCTCCGAACCACACGCTGCCATTACTACCGGCTCTGCTGAACTGGTCTGAACCAGGAGCATTTCACCCCTGGATATAGTGGTACCTCGGTACTTGTCATTAATTGATTCTGGGAGTCATGACAAGTAAGTAGATTCCCACTACATGTATGGAATTGCGGATATAGTGTTCACTAACCAGAAAGCTTCTGAACCCAGGACAAAGTTCACAAACTGGGCTCCTGTAATGGTCATTGGGAATTACCTTGGAAGACAGGGAGGGAGGGAGGGAGAGATGCAGACTGGAGAATATCTCCAAAATATATCTCAGCCCACAGAAGGTAGGAGGAAGGATTTCAGAGCAACCCTCCCTGGTTTTATGGAGAGTAAAAAGAAAGGAAGGGAGAAAGACTTTCAGACTTGCAAGAGCTGTTAATGCAACTTTAGAATAAAGATAGAGCTAGCATTCCTTGTTGGGCTTCCTGTCTGGGCTACCTCACAGGGTGAACAGCTCTGTTTTCTGGCTAGGGGAATTCTGGGAGTTGAAGTCCACATCTCTTCAAGTTGCCAAGGTTAAGGAATGCTGCCCTGACAGCCGATATATAAAAAAACATGTTGAGGTCCATTACCTGTTCTCATGGAAATCCGGAGCCTTTGCTTTGTGCACTGCAGAATGATTTTTTTGGATGTCTGTGCACAGAGAGGCAAGATGTCGCTTTGATTTATTTTGACATGAGGTTAAATCGGACTGATTTATTTTGTATTAGAAACATTTGCTTATTTTGGCCTGATCAGCCCTGCTTTTCCATTCTCTAAATACTCGGCTTCTGCAGTATGATAGAAGCAGCGCTGGCACCCCTCTATGGAACTAAAGCGTGCCCTCACCTTCTCTGTGATTTTTATAAATAAACATGAAATCTGTTCTATTTTCCTTTGAAATCACTTTCCATACATTTTGAAAAACCTGGAGGCGTCATAACAGTTCCACTATTTAAAAAGGGAAAGGCAGCAGGGCAATTTTGTGGCTGTTGGAGAGCTACAAAGGATGGAGTGTTGATGCAAGATAAACAAAGAGAGACTGAGGGGTCCTTGGTGTTATCCGAGCTTGGTTGTTTTCTTGCAGACGTTTCATTACCAAACTAGGTAGCATCATCATGAGCTCTGTTGG
>JANHFP010419148.1:0-11091 GCA_032468135.1 Calamaria suluensis
AAAGAAGAAAGTTGCAGTCAGAAACTTTATACTTGCAGCGTTACTTTGTATCTTCATTCTTTTCCTTTCCCTTCTTTGCTTCCAGATGATGTTATTTTGTTTCAATCAGATAGGCTGCTCGCGTCGTCTTGCCCTGTCAAACAGGGACGTTCCTGCTCCAGAGTTGCTGGGCGCTGGGGAGCTCTCCTTTCTGCTCTCCCAGAAGTTTCCTGGGAGAGCCTGAGTGGCTCTACCCGCGCTCAGCTTCTTCTCCTTTGGTCCGGGGAGAAGGTTTTCCACCGCCTGCCAGCTGATGGAATGCTGACAGGTGGCTTCACGGAGCTGAAACGGGCGCCTTAAGAAAGAGGCGCCTTCGACGGCGCAAAGCCCAACCCGGAAGTCAAAAGGACCAACATTTCTGATGCTAAGTGAGATAATCGTTAGGTGAGTTTTGCCCCAACTTCCGACCTTTGTTGCCACAGTCGTTATGTGAACATCTGCAAGTATGGGGGTTAATTGAATCTGGCTTCTCTCTTGAGTGTGCTGGTCACAACAGGGAATCACATGACAACAGGATGCTGTGACCGTCATAAATGAGAGTCAGTTGCATCCTGAATTTTGATCACGTGATTTTTTCAGTTTGAAATAATATTGTTACTGTTGAAATAATGCAAAGTTCTTCATCCCTTTCGCACCTTTTTTGTGTTAACTTTTCTATTCTTTCTGTTGCAAGCAGGTGACGGATGGGAGATGGAGGATTCTGGCCAAAAGGCAGCTGCACCTTTGCCAAAAGATGAAAAGGAAGTTGCAGAAAAGATGAATGGAAAGCAAAGTTTGGAAGAAAACCAGTTAACGGAGAATTTGGAGAATTTCTCTGGTTTCCCTTGTCCAGATACCAATGTCCTATTGGACGCAGATGATTTCCATGAAAAAGAAAAATGTTCAAGGTGTGGGAAAACTCTCCAAGATAGATCTGGATTATGTGACTGTTGCCAAAGCCCTACTGGAGAGAAAGAAGATGAAAGCAGGCAACACTCCAGAAGGGTACTTCCTCCTCCTATACATCAAAGAATACAAGAAGGAGAGGAAATGTACAAATGTACGGAGTGTGCAGAAAGCTTTGCTACAAGCTGCTCTCTTGCATGGCATAAAAAGATCCACAAAGCAGAAGATCCAGACAAATGTCTGGATTGTGGAAGGACCTTCAGGCAGAAAAATCACCTTAAGATGGTCCATGAAGAGAGGAAGCAGCATCAATGCATCCCCTGTGGAAAGACCTTTGGAAGCAGCTCCTCCCTTGAAGAAAGCCTCCACAGGGAGGATAAGTTGAATCAACGCGGGGAGGGTAGAAGGAGGTTTATACTGAGCAAAGAACTGAAGTCCCAGGAAAAAAGCCCCACTGAGAATAAACCATGTAAATGCCTGGAATGTGGGAAGAGCTTCCGCTATGCAAGTGACCTCACTCGCCACAATAGGATCCATACAAGGAAAAAGCCGTATCATTGCATGGTGTGTGGAAGGAGCTTCTTGCAAAAAGACCATTTCACTGTACATAAGAGGATCCACAGTGGAGAGAAACCGTATGAATGCACAGAGTGTGGGAAGTGCTATCTTAATCTACGGAGTCTTACTGAGCATAAGAGGACCCACACAGGGGAGAAACCCTATGAATGCTTGGAGTGTGGAAAGAGCTTCAATAGACGTGATACTCTAACTAAACATAACAGGATACATAAGGGGGAGAAACCCTTTGAATGCCTGCAGTGTGGAAAGAGCTTCAGTGACAAAGATCATCTTAAGTCACACGAGAGGATCCACACGGGGGAAAAACCATTTCAGTGCACGGTGTGTGGAAAGAGCTTCACACAAAAAGGCAATTTCAATTTACATAAGAGGGTCCACACTGGAGAGAAGCCGTATAAATGCACAGAGTGTGGAAAATGCTTCAGCGGCTCCAGTGCTCTTAATTCCCACAAGATGACCCACACAGGGGAGAAACCATTTCAATGCATGGAGTGTGGAAAAAGCTTCAATAGACGTGATACTCTAACTAGACATAACAGGATGCATAAAGGAGAGAAACATTATAAATGCCTGCACTGTGGAAAGCACTTCAGTCAAAAAGTTCACCTTAACTCACATGAGAGGATCCACACGGGGGAAAAACCATTTCCATGCATGGAGTGTGGAAAGAGCTTCCATTCCTCTTCACACCTTAATGACCATCATAAAATCCACATGGCAGAGAAGCCCTTTCAGTGCCTGCAGTGTGGAAAAAGCTTTGCCAGATCTAATGCTTTTCATGCCCACCAACGGACCCACACAGGTGAGAAACCCTACAAATGCCTGGAGTGTGGAAAGAGCTTCCGTAAATCAAACCACCTAACGTCCCATAGAAGAATCCACAGTGGAGAGAAACCGTATCAGTGCTCTGAGTGTGGAAAGCGCTTCAGTCAAAAAAGTAACCTTAATATCCACAAAAGGACCCACACGGGTGAAAAGCCCTATAAGTGCACCGAATGTGACAAATGCTTCACTGATTTGGGGGCTCTCTCTCGTCACAAAAGGATCCATATTCAGGATAAACCATTTGAATGCCGCATGTGTGGAAAGAGCTTCAATACAAAACATAGCTATATCCTACATAGCAGAACCCACACAGGGGAGAAACCATATCAGTGCCAGGAGTGTGGAAGACGCTTCAGTGATTCTCGAGAACTGACGATCCATAAAAGGATACACACAGGGGAGAAACCCTACAAGTGCACGGAGTGTGGTATGAGTTTCAGAAGAAGTGGTTACCTTGGCATCCACAAGAGGACCCACACTGGGGAGAAACCGTATACATGTCATGAATGTGGAAAAAGCTTTAATCAAAATAATTTACTTAGGATCCACAGAAGGATCCACTCAGGGGAGAAACCCTATAAATGCATGGAGTGTGGGAAATGTTATAGAGAAAGTGGCAGTCTTTCCTCCCACATGAGGATCCACACAGGAGAGAAATCCTTTAAGTGCATCGAGCATGGAAAGAGTTTCAAAGATGGGAGGAAACTTAAGCGCCATAAAAGAATCCACCCAGGGGAGAAGACGTATCAGTGTGTGGAGTGTGGAAAGAAATTCAGAACCAGAAACAACTTTAATTGCCACAAGAAGATGCACAGCAAGAAAAGATGATCTAAGGTGTAAGGGTGGGGGAGGGGGAGCTGACTCCATCCCACATCCACCTATCTGTGAGTACTCCCATGCCCCACCTGTCAGCTTTGGAAACCATATTTGGCCTGAAGTTCAAGCTGCCAATTCCAGCTGTGGGAACGGAGGGGGGTTGATAGATAAGTGGGCAGACAGAACAAAAAATTACGCTGGTCCTCTTACAGGAAATGATGTGGGTGTAATTAGAGGTTTGCCTCTACTGGGATTGGAGAAGATAACCTCCCTGAGGGTGGGGCTTTTAATTTGGGGGGAATTGAATAGGCAGTGACAATGTGGGAAATTTGAGTTCCGTTATTGAACTATTGGTGCCAGTTGCCTCTTTCTAATAAAGATGAATCTTTCAGAAATTCCTGTCTCGAGTTCATTGGTTAGAAGGAAAGAAAGGTCTGGACCCCTGAAACCAAGACCTGTGGCTCCTCTGCTCGACTCCTGCAGACATTTCCATTCAGACAACCTGTGGCTCATTGTGCTGCAGCCACCGCTCGCATGCGTAATGGCACAACACAATGCGGAAGAAGGCGAGTAGGGGTGCCACAGGTGTCAGGGTGTGGGAGGTGTGGCTGCAGTGGACCTAATATCAGTGGCTGCTTATTTTGGAGTCAAAATGAAAATAAGACCGGATCTTCTTTTCGGAGAAACACGGAAATCCTGTCATCAAAATATGACCATGAAAGTATAGAGACAATACAGATACTATAATATCCACAATCATTAATGCTTCAAGAATCGAAGATTTATTTCATGAACAATTTGAACATGAATAGCCATCAAGATAATAATTAACTTTTGGATGCCATGTTTTCCCCAAAATAAGACCCGTGTAATGATCCCCAACAAACCAATTAGCAGAAATCCCCCCCAAACAAACATAGGATACGTGTCCAAAGTAATTCGTCTTTATTTTGAAGTTAAACTCACTTCCTTGAAAAGCAAACGTAAATCTTTTGCCAACATGAGATAGGGATGCAGTCCAGAGGCAAATTAAAATCATAACACAAGGCTCAGATAACAAGCTGGTTGCTCACCAGTTCTGAGACAAGAAGCACTAGGTATGAAAGAATGTAACAAATTGACCCCAGCAAAAGCCAATCCATATCATCTGCCTTTTAATGCCTCCACTAAACTATCCCTACTCCTGAGTAGTCTTTCTTTTTCCCTAATCCTCTTGTCCCTGTGTCTCTCTCTGGTGTCAACTGGGGGCGCTGTTCCTTCTTCAGAGCTATCACTCTCTACTTCCACCCCCAGCTCCCTAGGTTCTGTCGGAACCTGCTCTTCTTCCAAGCCTAACTGCTCCGCACTACTCTGCCAGATGTTCCGCCTCATCCTCTGAGTTGGATGCTGGCAGAGTAATGACAACTCAGTCTTACATTTTTTGGGGGGCTCCAAAATAAGCCGTAGGGCTTTCTTTCAGTATAACACAATTTGATGATCAGCCCAGCTGGGCACCTCATGGCCCCCCTCCCCCCCATGCGCAAGAGGCTGCAAGTACTCCGGGACTGATGGGATCTGGTGGATTCTGAAGCCTGCCAGTCCCTTGTTCAGCCCTCTCTGGGGAAGGCTCAGGTTTCCCAGGGAACAAGGCCAGATGCATAGTTTGGCCTCTGACAATTGCAAGGCCAGAGTCTCATCATGGATGGGGAACCTTGGTCCTTTTTTCACTTGTGGACTTCTACTCCCAGAATTCCTCTGTCAGCCATGCCGGCTCTGGAATTCTGGAAATGGAAGTCCACAAATCATAAAAGGGCCAAGGTTCTCCACCCCTGTAGAAATGGAAGGATCCTTGGAGATTCTTTTAACAGGTTAAACTTAGAATAAAGGCATCAATGCTTACTACACTAGAGGCCCAAATGTACTGTGTTACTGCAAAAGGCAGAAATAGGAGAGATTTGAACATCTCAAGAAAAAAAGTATGCTAGAAATAGGAAGTTTCACAGAAAGCTATGCTATTATTGCTGCCGAAGCGAAATTTATTCTCTATTACATGTATGCAGGAAGGCTAAGATGTTAGTGTAAAACAGGCCTGGAATTACTGTAAAGGGAGGTGAGAAAATTCCTTCTGACTCTGACTTGTAATCTGTGTGGCAAATTCTGTATAAAGACCTCCAGTGGATGTTGGTGGGGTACAAAGGCTTTGAGGGAGATTCCTGCTGAATCCGAAGGAATCACGAAATAAAGGAACCCCGGACACACCTGATGGTGGTTTATGAGTCTTTATTCAGGAACAATCTTCAAGTGACTTCAACAATGATGTGGGAAAGACAGTGCTGAGGCACTGCCTCAAGACCTCCCCTTTTAACATCCACTCAATCATCGCAAACCAACCAAACAACAACACACACTCAATCCCCACCATAAAGTTCCCGACGTCATTCTAACTGATTACCCTCCACATCGCTTTAACCCTTCACCACACCTTAGTGAGTATCCCCCCCTTTTATTATGTACATTATACAATCCCCCATATAATTGGTAACAACCGACAGCAGGTATTTGTTATTTGGTCTGGACAATTTGGTCATCTCAGATGTCATCTCGGATGTTGGTCACTTCCGTCTTGCATGTCGGCCAGTCTCCTTAATGTTGTAGATGGGGATCACAACATACCGCCCCCCATTACCAGGGATTATCCTATAACAAAACAATATTAATTAATAAAGCAGCTAGAGGTATACCATCTAACCCATGCCCAGGCTTTGAGGGATATTTCATATGAAATCTGGAAATCAGTCTATCAGCATTCATATCTTCAGATCTGACCCACGAAGTATCACCCCTATCATACCCCTTCCAATGAACTAAATACCTCAATGAGCCCTCTCCTGCTGACGAACTGCACTCCGCCATCACCGTCACGGCGTCTATCTCCTCGGTCATCCTTCCAGCCGAGGTTTGGTGAGCGCTGTCTTTTTGCTGAATCCGAAGGAAGCACAAAATAAATTGTAAGCAAAAACTTTATTGTGCAGAAAAAGTAACAATCCTGTCTTGAATGTGTTCAGTTTGAGATGTAGGTACAAATCCTGTAAGTCGGCTGGAGTAGGAAAGGTAAGAAAAACCAAAGGTGATTTTGAGTCCAGCTCTTTCCTTCTTTCAACCAGAAGGCAAAATGGGGAATAACCCAGGAACTCCATACACTTTTAAAGGGAGGGATTACATCTTTCCTAGCTCAGTCCTTATATATAGGTATGTGTTAAATATCTCCTAGCTGAGAGGGGGTTTTTTTGCTTGAAAATGGGATGGCTAATGGGACTTTATTATAGAGCATTAAGGGGGCCTTTCGACTCTTATTTATTGGGGATAATATAAAAAAACCCAGTTTCTATTTTTCCCCCTATTATATCTTTATTCTCTTTTGGGGGAAGATATTTTGGACTGAATGGTGGTTGTTTTGTAGGACGTTAGCACTCACCCCTCTCCTAGAAGAATGGAATATTATAAGAACTATTAAAAAAGGCAGATTATTATGTTACTCTGGATGGAAAAATATGTTTTTAGGCAGGAAACTGACTCACTCCTAATAGCCCACAGCAGAGGTCAGCACTCAAGAGATAAAGAGATAGCTGGTCTATTTGTAAGCAAATACCCCCTCCCAAGATCCAACAAAGGAAGGATAAGCCTTCAGCATCCCATCTGGAACACAATACGACCAATCTAGCAACAGAAACTAACCACATGACATGGAAACTCACCCACATGGCAAGCTTGAGAGACAACCTACATTGCTAGCTAAGACAACACCCCTTCAGAGCCTGACAATCAATCGGGACACTCTTCCTGTGTCACAAAACGAAGACACACACAGCGTATCAGTCCTTTTCTGCTCAGGAACTCAAGCCATGTGCACCTGACCACCATTAAACCATCTTTCCAAGCAGTCTCCATGTTTCCAGTGTCTGTTTCCCCAATTGGAGCTGAACCCAGGTGGATATTTCTTCCAACACTGGTTTGATGGACCAGTGATCTGATTCAGTGGCTTGGCTCAAACAGCATCCCAAATCATCATGTGGTTTCTTAAGGTGTTGGATTAGTTTGCCAGATGTAGAGTGGTCAGCAAACGGCAGATTAAATAAATGCAGTGCTGTTTTTTTTCTGGATGGCACCAGATTATGGGACTTGGTGTAGCATTTGGTCTGTTTTTTCTTTCTGCCATTGTCCCTTGAGAATGGAGTTTTTTTCTGGTTTATTTAGAAAAAGTCAGCTCAGATCTGAAGAGGAAGGAGTGACATTAGACAGATGTGGCATTGGTTTGCCAAACATATTTTATTGTTGCCATAATGTTTTAGTCTCCTTGGAAGCAAGTTGGAATAATAATGCAGTAAATGCTTATTACTAATCTCTATCTGATGTATTACTCTTATTGAATGTATTGGTATGATTATGGACAAAACAATCCATTTCTTTCACATGGCTGGAGAGAATTTTATTTTAACCTTGTAGTAGCAACAGATGACATCATTTGTAATGTCTTTTTCCTAGGCCAGTGTAATGGGGTGCTTAATGCACTTTAGTGATTAGCATAATATTCTTAACAGATTTCCATTAAGCTTTGATGGTCATCATTTCCAGAATAGCTACTGTCAATAGCAAGTTCTTGTCAAACACAGAACCATCACCCACCATTATCTAAGCTTTGCTTTTTCTAAAAAAACCAGCATTTATGCAGGTTGTTTACAGCGTTTGCGGAAGGACGATGAAACCGAAATTAGGTTCTTTTCATCATTCAGCTGTACGGCTAGAATGAAATATTGCCATATACTTTTGTTCAGGTAGTTAAGAAGAAGTGAAAACTTTGCTAAAAGAAGCAAATAAATCCCTTTGAAGTCATACTTCTAGTTGGACTGCGTGTCCATTCGGGAAGAACCTACTTGGTCGTTTCATATCACTTGTCTTGTGCATCCCTTTAGCAAAGATGAAGAAGAACGGAGGAAAAAACCCTTTGATGGAGATCTAATGGGGGTGTGATGACCCAACTCGAAGCAACTCACAAACCGAAAAACAGGAACTTTATTGCCAAAAAAGTCAAATGCCTTCTCTTTGTTAAAGTTGGTTAGTTTCCCAAAAACAAAATAGATAATTGCCAAGACAAACTCTGGCTGCAGTCCAAAGGTAATTTCTCAGATATCAAAAGTAAAACTTGGCTGAGGAAGTCTTACCTAAGATACAAGAGCACAGAGACGCTGGACTTGAATGTTCAACTCTTTGCTTCCAGCACTGTTAATTACAACTCGCTAGCTTTTAAAGGGTTCAACCCAGCTGCGTTCCTTCCCTTACTTGCTCCTGAGTAGTCTTTTCTCCAGAGCCCGTTTATCCCTGCGTCTCTGTCTTGGGTCAGGTGGGGGCGCTGCTCCCAGTTCCTCTCTGAGTTGTCCTTCTCTGACTCCGCCCCTAGCTCACAGGATTCAGCCTGGGCCTGCTCTTCCTCAGTTCCAGCCTCCCCATCACTGCTCTCTGCCAGCTGTTCCTCCTCGACCTCCGAGTCGGACGCTGGCAGAGGCATGTCACAACAGCACACATCTTCATAAAATTAAGACACAACCAGCACTCCTCTTACTTCAACATGCCAACTAGGATGAATATTCTTACTGTATTGGGCGTCTTCCTCAGGCAACGTTGCTGCGTAATTGAAGTAGGTGGCATTCCAGCGGAGTTCCTTACTCTTGGTGTCGTACATGGTGATGGTATACTCTGTTGAAAGGAAAAGGACATTTTGTGAAGAAAAAAATAACAATGGCTTCGAGTCTCTTTCTACTAGCATGCAGGGCAAACGTGTGCTGTGAAATTCTTACCAGCCTCTGATTGGCTATTATGGGGGGGAGGGGAGAAGATCTGAGTCTAATCCAGCAGAACCTTCGCGAACTTTATGGAGTCAGATATTACTAGGCAGTTTTCTCACTGGACAAAGCTTCAGCATATTTCACCGAATATCAGCAAGCACCACCGCCTCATTGTGACTGGGAAGCTAATCTGAACTCTTGGTGTAAGGCCAGGGGTGAAATCCAGCAGGTTCTGACAGGTCTTGGACACCTGGTAGTGGAAATTTTGAGTAGTTCAGAGAAATGGCAAATGCTACATCTGGCTGGCCCCAGAGTGGGGTGGGAATGGAGATTTTGCAATATCCTTCCCCTGTCGTGCCCACCAAGCCACACCATGCCCAGAACCAGTAGTAAAAAAAATTGGATTTCACCACTGTGTAAGGCCTTCATCTTTATAAAACAACCCTAACTTTGTTTTTAGTTGTGGAGTCATGCTGACCCATCACAACCCCATGGACAGCGTTCCTCCAGGCCTTCCTGTCCTCCACCATCCTCTGGAGTCCATCCAAGCTCACGCCTACTGCTTCAGTGACTCCCTCCAGCCACCTTGTTCTCTGCTATCCACTTCTTCTTTGGCCGTCCCCTTCCTTAAAAGGAAAAAATACACACACCAGTACAACAGTGACGCTTTCTCCCCCCCTCTTACTCCTTCCTTAAGCTTTATTTGTCTTGCTCCACCCCAAGGTTTAATTGCGTCACCTGGTTAGACTTTACTCCTTCTGGCATGAAAAGAAGGACAAATCAGGTGCTGCTCCCAAGGAGATACCAGCCAGCCCCAGTCCATTTAGCCTCAATTTAGCTTTATGGGTGTATTGATAATTTGTTATTTGTGTACTGACATATTATTGTTATTAAGCATACAGAAATGATACATCTTGTATCTTGTAGGTATGGAATTACCTATACAAGATAGGTAAGATATACAAGATACATCTTGTGTCTTATAGGTATGGAATTAAATTGTTTTGGTAGGCAGGTATGACAGCAATAGATCTTCTGTCTTCCGGCTCAGGAATGCCAGACAATTAAGGTGATGGACAAGACCCTGGTGTCCACCTTAGAATAGAGTAGAGCAGAGCAGAGTACAGTAGAGTAGAGTAGAGTAGTTTAGAGTAGAGTTAGAGTTAGAGTTGAGTTGAGTTGAGTTGAGTTGAGTTGAGTTGAGTTGAATTTATTGGCCAAATGTGATTAGACGCACAAGGATTTTTTCTTGGTGCATACGCTCTCAAATGTACATAAAAGAAAAGAAACGTTTGTCAAGAATCATAAGGTGCAACACTTAATGATAGTCAGAGGGTACAAATAAACAATCAAATCATATTAGGAAACAGTCAATATAAATCATAAGGATACAAGCAGCAAAGACACAGTCATACAGTCATAAGTGGGAGGAGATGGGTGATGGGAATGATGAGAAGATTAATAGTGCAGACTTAGTAAATAGTTTGAGAGTGTTGAGGGAATTATTTGTTTAGCAGAGGGATGGCGTTGAGAAAAAACCTGTCCTTGTGTCTAGTTGTTCTGGTGTGCAGTGCTCTGTAGCATCGTTTTGAGGGTAGGAGTTGAGACAGTTTATATCCAGGATGGGAGGGGTCTGTAAATATTTTCCCTTTTTTTGACTCGTGCAGTATACAGGTCCTCAATGGAAGGCCGGGTGGTAGCAATATTTTTTTTCTGCAGTTCTAATTATCCCCTGAAGTCGGTGTCTGTCTTGTGAAACATACTCATTTCACTGCTTTCACTTTTGCTGCTTCTCAGCTTGCCAACAAACAATGGGAGAGGGAAGGGGGAATTGGAATGGGAGTTTTAAATATCAAGCAGTCAGCCCCTGAGAACCAAGGTCGCTCCCTCAGGTGTTGGCCAGACCTTCAGGACATCTTCTCACAACAATATTGTGACAAAGTGGCCTGCACTAATAGGAGGGAAGGAGGACTTTGTACTTTTTATTTTTTATTTTTTTATTTATTTTGTCAATTACATATTAGGTAATATATATAAGTATAAGCATGAATTGGGTATAAAATTGAATACAAATAAAGAAAACATTAAGACAGGAACGGTAGACACGCTGGTGCTCTTATGCATGCCC
>JANHFP010419172.1:0-11088 GCA_032468135.1 Calamaria suluensis
AGGTTCAAGGTGCAGCATTCCCTTGCCTGCTCAGCACGTCGGCATGCACTCGTCTGAACCTCGCGTCAAAAGCGGGGCCTCCAGAAGGGGAGGAGCTTAAGAAACTTGCATGCCCAGTCCTGATTGGTTCAGCACAGCAGAACCCAATAACGATGATTGATCGTGACATCTAAGAAAAATGGTGTTCAGGTAAGACAACACCCAATATCCATTGTCCATCACTGTTCACTCTGCTAGACTTGAAGCAGGAGCTGTGCATATAAATACAGAATACACAAAGCTCTGTAATGCCTTGTTTGTATCTCTTTAAAGCAATAGAATATTTAAAGGTTTTTAATTTTGCTTTTCCTTTTTGTTCACTATAGGAAAGCTGGTTATTTTAATTTTTAAAATGAATTGCTGAATTGTTTAAGGTAGATATAATGTAGATACTTTGAAACCGAGTATTGTCTGATTTGTTAATGCATTTTGTCTTTATTTTAAACTGTTGACATTTCCAAATGAATTCTAATTGCTATAATACACTTTTTCTGTTTGTGGAAAGTTATTGTATATAAAAGAACTAACAGTAACTACTACCAATGATTTATTTTTCAGTCTGTAAAGTGAGCATCTTGATAATGCTTTGAATTGGTGCTCTATATATTGTAAACGTAAGGAGTATAGCCGTTGTCTTTTACTACTCTCACACAGTCATATATGAGTCATGAAAAAATACTACCTGGAATTTCCACTTTATTGGTTATACCATTTTCAGTTTCACAGACAAATGAAAGGATTTCAGAGCTAGGTGTAAAATTTCCACAATCTGCGGTACACAAGTTCCTTCATAGGAGAATGATTAATTGTTAACTGTAAACTCTATCAGATATTGCTAGTGTAAAGGAGAAGAGGAATAATGCTTTTGGTGGTGTGTTTTTTCTTACTGATTTAAGTTCATCTTAAAAGGAATGACTTCTCTCCATTTGGCCATTTTCGCTTACCCTATCAACAAAATCAAAATACTGTCTGTTTTTCAATGTTATTTACACTGTTTACCTCAGCTATGGCTTTTGAGTCTATGTACAGTAATCTAAATGTGGCATATCTATAGTTGAACAACTGTAACCAGGTCTTACCTGTTCAGCAAAGAGGTAGGCAATAGCATTCATGCCTAAAGGCTCACTTTGGTTTCCAAAGGCAGTGATGATGTGTAGGAGGATGGCCAAACCAAATACCTGCTATATTTGACAGACTGCAACCCCTTGATATTTCCAATTTCATGCATCAGAACTGTCCACCCACAAAATTTATGATTCTGATGATTTAGTCTTATTCTACTGTAATTTCTATCAAGGATAAAAATGGTTAGGGTTTTTATTAAAAATAAATTGGTTTATTTTTGCCAGTTTTGTTATTTAAATATTATACTGGATTGCAAAAAAAATCACTTCTCAAATTTGAACCCGTTAAGTTGCTCTATATCCTATTCTGATTTTGCCTCTTTGTGTCTCTTTTAAATCCAGCTTACATTGTCTATCTGAGCATTCTCATGTCATGTATTCTTGAAATCTTGATTATAAAACCTAGAATATTATTTCACTAGCACCTAAGCTATTTTATTAGGATGTGTTGTTTGATACTGTGAGCATCCTTAAGCACTTTCATAATTGGAATATAGATCAATATTTCTATAGTCCCGTGTCCACTATTGTGCTTTACGTGTGCATTTATTAGTCATATGTACCCAGTGGTGAAATCCTCGGTGGTTAGCCACTGGTTTGCTGCCTGTGCATGCACAGCATGCACCAAATGCACACTGCACATGCATGCACAGTGCACGCCAAACATGCACTTCACACAGAAAAAGGATGCTTTCTGAGGTAAGTAGAACAGTGAGGGGAAAATCTGTGCCACACTTTTTAGATTTGCTAGAAATCAGGATTTCCTGCTTTCTAGCAAATATAAATCGTGCAGCATAGCTGATCATGAAGAATACTCGTTCAGACCAACCAGTAGCTTTTTTTTT
Organism: Calamaria suluensis; assembly: GCA_032468135.1. NCBI lineage: Eukaryota > Metazoa > Chordata > Lepidosauria > Squamata > Calamariidae > Calamaria > Calamaria suluensis. Next base: position 2,009 of record JANHFP010419172.1, read on the forward strand.
ATTACCAGTTCACTGTTCTGGTAAGCCTATACTCACATATTAATGTCCCATTCGTTCACCTGGTCACCCTGTGTTCATGTGGCACCATGCAATTTAAAGAAGCAGCATGCAAGTGACAGGGACAAACTGAGTTGTTATTCTTAAAGAAAATGACAATAAGCTCAAGGCCCACGGACCATATCTGGTCAGTGATGTGGCTAAATTTGGCCTGTGGTGCTGCCCTGGAGACAGAGAAGAACCAGCCTCTATGCCAGTGATGGCTAACCTTTTTGCCATTGTGTACCAAAAGTGTGGGGAGTGTGGGAGGGTCACACGTGCGAATACACCCATGACCTCCCCACTCTCCCTCCCCACTTTTGGCATGCAATGGCATGGTGGGCCCGTTTTTTGCTCTCTCCAGGCTCCAGAGCCTTTCTAGGAGCCTGGGGAGGGCAAAAACAGCCTCTGCTCCCAAGGCCCTCTGGAGGCAGGAAACAGTCTGTTTCCCTACTTCTGGTGGACCCAGAAGGCCCGAAAATCAGCTGGCCAGCGCACACATGCACGCTGGAGCTGAGCTCACGTGCCCACTGATATGGCTCCGCATGCCACCTGTGGCACGCATGTCATAGGTTCGCCATCATGGCTCTATGACATAAAACTATGATGGTGAACCTATGGCATGTGTACAAGAAGTGATACACAGAGCCATGTTGCCTGGCATGTGCAGTGTTACCCGTTTATCTTCAGGGTTTTTGCCACATACCCGCTCACCAGACAGCTAGTCTTCTGGTTTCTGGTGCGCATGCGTGCGCAACAATCAGTTGGCCTTCACATGTGTGGCAGTGCCAGAAAGCGGAAGATCAGCTGGCTAGCTGGACATCCATTTCCCGGCACGGGCATGCCCAGTAGGCAGTGCCTCTTAGTGCATGTGCACACCGGCCTTGCCATTGACGCTTGCATGCAGCCCTGGGATATCCACCCCCTTGCCAGCCAAGAGCACTGCTGCCAGTCGCTCCCCTGCACCTGCCTGCCTCGTCCCATAACTGCAAGGAAAGTCTTTGCTGCCCAAAGTACGAGGTTGGCAGGAGGAGGAGCTGCCTCTTAGCCGGCATGAATGGCCTGCCGCCACAGCCTGCCACCACACGCATTGCATTATGGGTGCTCGCACACACGCTATCGTTCATGCACACATACTTTTGGCACACAAGGACAAAAAGTTTCGCCAACACTGAAATAGAGCATTCCTCAGTGAATTACACTTGCAAGCTAATATGATTTTAGAGTATCTATATGGTGCATTATGGCTTTGGAGTAAATTTTAGAAACAATAAGACCTGTATTTTGTTATTCACTTTTACTTCTTAGGTTATTACTGCTTTCTCTATGAAAGGATTGTGTGTCGTTTGAAATATCTAAATACTTTTTGTACACTGCTTCATAGTCCTTTGCATCCATAAGTACAGAATATTTTATATCAAAGGTTCCCAAACTTGGCAGCTTTAAGACTTGTGGACTTCAACTCCCAGAATTCTCCAGCATGCAGAGCTGTCTGGAGAACTCTGGGGGTTGAAGTCCACAAGTCTTAAAGCTGCCAAGTTTGGGAACCTCTTCTCTATATGAAAGCTAATGAAAGTAGTTCTGACAACTGTGTTAGAACTACTGCTTTGAATAGTTGGATGCAATATTTCCCTCACAAATGACTCTAAAATGACTTAAATGTTAAATTGTTTTCCTATGACTAACTTTTTCAGTTGATCATAAGCTTTAGGACTGTGCAGGAATCTAGATACAAAAGGCAAAGTTGATTTGGAACATGTGTCAGTGTAAACATGGCATCTGTTGGTAGTATCTTAAACCAAATGTGTTTTTTTTCCAGGATTCCATGTCATTTGCATAGGGCAGCTGTACAAGCCTAGGAAAAGATGCAGCCGCTTTAAAGTGTTCCTTATTAAGTGCTAGGTACCTATTTATAATATAATGTACTCCAAGACTCCTGTGGACTGCAAGGCAATCAAACCAAGTCAGTCCTAGAGGAGATCAACCCTGACTGCACTTTAGAAGGCCAGATCCTGAAGATGAAACTGAAATACTTTGGCTACCTAATGATAAGGAAGGACTCACTGGAAAAGTGCCTAATGCTTGGAAAGATTGAGGACAAAAGAAGGCAGGGACGACATGAGATGGCTGGATGGAGTCACTGAAACAGTAGGCATGAGCTTAAATGGACTCCAGAGGATGGTAGACGACAAAAAACCCTGGAGGAACATTGTCCATGGGGTTGCCATGGGTTGGACACAACTTCACAACTAACAACAATAATACATTGGGAGGATTGGAAGGGACTATGTATTTTACCTAGTCCAGCTGTAAGCTCAGTATGGGAATTTTGAGCTTGCGTCTTGAAATTTACTCACTGATCTAGGCAGTTAGAGTTTAAAGCATGTTAGCCATAAATATTCTAGGATCGTTTGCTGGATCAAGTCAGAAGTCCCTCAGTATGAAACTGTCTCCAATTATTGCCAGCTAAAACAACAGTATATTTGTCTCTCCCAGTTTCCTGTAAGCTAATGCTCCCAGATGTTTTAAGGCAGTTATTTCTCTAATTTTCTGCATAGTGTTATCTATTCTGGGTTATCATTATCCTAAAAATAATATTTTATTAATGCAGGCATGTCATATTTGCCAAATATGCTATTTCATTATGTTTTAATGAAATAGAGTGTTGGCAAAAAAGAAACTAACTAAAGTCATTACTCTTTTGCAGTTATCTGAGCTGCTCTGCCTGTGATATGTTAGGACTGGAACAAAAAACTGTTTTATGTAGATTTGTAGGAGTGCCAAATAGTTGCTGATAGAGTTTAGTGCATTTTACATTTACCTCCTAGCCAAATGGGATGAACTACAATAATTGAGTGCTATTAAAAAAAGGGGGAGGGATGCTCAAGGGCATCATAAAAAAAGGCAAATAAGAAGGTTACTATGGAAATTGCACATGTTTCAGTTAAACCTGCCTGTCATTGTCAAAATTGGTAGAACTCAGATTGCATGCTGCAATATATTTAGTGGACAGGATTAAAAGTGCATCTTTAAAACCTTTGTTTTCTTTTTAAGCAGAGCACATGTGGAAACTTTCTATTTTAACTTCTTTTTTATGATTTTATTAAAAATTACTGCAGCAGTAAAATAATACAAATTTTAAAAATAAAAAAAGGAAAAAGAATATAATAAAGGAAAAAAACTTATAAAGGAATGACTCCCTCCTTCATCTCAATTAGCATAAACAACTTTAGTAATTTTCAATGCAGAATAGATCTGGAAGAGATCTTGGAGGTTTTCTAGTCCAACCCCCTGCTCAGCCCCACAACTTCTGAAGGCAAGCTGTTCCACTGGTTGATTGTTCTCCTTAGTTCAAGGTTGCTTCTCTCCTTGATCAGTTTCCATCTATTGTTTCTTGTCCTACCTCTGAAAATAAGTTGACCCCTTCTTCTTTGTGGCAGCCCCTCAAATACTGGAATGCTTCTATCATGTCACCCCTAGTCCTTCTTTTCTCTGGACTAGCCATACCCATATCCTGCAACTGTTCTTCATATCTTTTAGTCTCCAGGCCTTATTTGCTGTTCTTTGCACTTTTTTCAAAGTCTCAACATCTTTTTTGTAATGTGGTGACGAAAACTGGAAGCAGTATTCCAGTATACTAAGCGGTACTAATACTTAACATGATTTTTCTTCTATGCCTCTGTTTATACAACCAAGGATTGTATTAGCTGTTTTGGCTGCTGCTGCAAACTGCTGCCTCATATTTAAGTGATCATACACTAGAACTCCAAGGTCCCTCTCAGAGTTATTGTTTTTGATCCAGGTTTTGCCTTATCTGTACGTGTACCTTTGGTTGTTCCTGCATAAGTGTAAAACCTGCTTTTCTCCACATTAAATTTCATTTTGTTGGATAGGGCCCACTGTTCAAATCTGTCAAGATTTTTTTGGATCCTGACCTTGTCTTCTGGGTTGTTGGCTATTCCTGCCAGTTTATTGTCGTCTGCAAATTTGATGAATTCCCTTTCTATTCCCTCATCTAAATTATTTATTGAAGATTACTAAGCCTAAAATGGAACATTCTAGTGCCCCACTGTATCCTTCCTTCCATGTAGATGTAGTACCATTAAGGACTACTCATTGACAGGACTGAAATGCTCCCCCGTTCGGACCGGTTCAGTCAATCCAGTAGCAATGGTGGTGGGTGGTTCAGAAAACGGGTAGCAAAAATTCCTGCCCCTGCCCCCTCTGCGTGATCATTGGAGGCTTTTAAAATGTAAAAAAAGCTTCCCATGATCGCGCAGCTCAGCTGGGATCATGAGAGGCTTTTTTCACATTTTTAAAGCATTTTTTCTTCCTAAGTATTCAATGGAATAGGTAGTAAAAATGCTTTTAAAAATGTGAAAAAGCATCCCATGGTCCCAGCTGAGCTGTGCATGGGAGGCTTTTTATATATATATTTAAAGCATTTTACTACCTTTTCCAGCATTTTTACTACCTATTCCAGTGAATACTGCTCTAAAAAAGTTAAAAATTGGCCATGTCTACCCAGTCACATGACCTGCCCACCACCAAGCCATGCCCACAGAACTGGTAGAGAAAAATTTTACATTTCACCACTGACTCATTGACTATGGTTTGTCAACCAGTTACAAATCCATTTGGTGGTTATGATGTCTATCCTACATTTTTCTATTTTAAAAAAAGTAAGTTATGGTCTACTTTGTCGAATGCCTTACTGAAATCCAAGTATGGAAGGGTCAGTTTTGCAGGCACTTTGAGCACCGAAAGGGATGACCTCCTCCACCATGAAAGGGCCGCTTGGATTGAAACTGGCCTCTTCATGCCCAACCTCTCTTAATGTTGTTTCTGTCTCAAAAAAATAAGGTCCCTGTGGATGGGGAAATCCAGATCTGCTATCCGCCGCTCAGTAGGAGGAGCGCCAGAAGTAAGGCGAGAGACAGTAATTCGTTCACTTGGAAATGGATGTCAAGATTTTCCACGTGTTTCTTGACTCTACATCAACTTAGTTATGTCCTGGTGGGATCTCATGTCTCCTGAAGGAATCCTTCTTACATCTGTCACAGCCAGAGGAGGGAGGTCCCATTAAAAAGCCCAGGCAGCAGCCTGATGGGCCTTTCTCAATTATTGTTCTGCCGTTTTGTCCTCAGCCCTGAGGGTCTCCTCTGGTGCATGGGCCATAATAGAAGATGCAGGTAATGCCACTATCAGGGCATCCAGCTCAGGCATGTGAACTACTTTAAAGAGGTCCTGCCCAAGTTATTGAGATTGGGTCCTGCCCCTGAACCACATCAAGAAACAGCCTAGGCATGGGAATCACTTTGGTCTCTGTGGCCAGTTCCGAGAAGAGCGAACCCATAGGATTGTCTGACTCTGAGGCTGGATCTTGGGCTGCCTGTGTCATTCCTAGGCATGTAGTATTCTTTGTCATAAAAGGCAGAGTCTTGAATAATGCCTGGCAAAAGAGGTCAGTAAAAGCTGGCTGATCTTCAGAGAGTTCTATGTCCTTTTGAATCTCTTCATCTGAAAGTGAGAAATGACTCTACCCTGAAGTAGCTGGGGAGTGAGACCCCTGTGAGGCTAAAAATTCCCCTGAGACCTGGGTCATGTGATGATGACCAGAATGCATGTGAAATTCCAACTGCACTGATGCAGCTCTCTGGCTTTGCTGTAAACCACCTGAGATGGCCTGCTTAATGACTTCCTAAATTAAAGTCCCCATAATGTGGGGAATTTGAGGCTCTTGACTCCCTCTTGCCACTGTGTGGGTAAATGTTGCCTCTACAGAATGCATTCTTTGCCTCAGAGGCTGTTCCCAGGCAGTTACAGTGGGCAACAAATCTGACAGTGAGGTGAAGTAAGAATCACTGTTTGTGGACAGATTAGAACCTGGAAGGATGCTCTCCAGCACCATCTGGGCACCAGGTTTGAGAAGGTATCATATCAAATGCTCCAGGCAAAGCGACCAACGGCTGCGAGGTAAAAGGGCAGAAACTGTCTGACTTGATTTTTTGGAACTGTTCCCTGCCCTGCCGCTCAGAAGCTCTCATTCCCTTAGCAATCTATAGCCTTTTGGCATCACCTTGTAAACTCTGAGGCTGCTCTCTTCCCTGTGTTCCTTGAAGCTGCTTGGGCTGAGATAGCTGTGCGGTCGGGCCAGTGGCTTGTCTACTAGATACAGCTGTCAGGTCCACCATTTTGTAAGGGCTCTGATGAGCAGACTCACCCAGGATAGGGCACTGCTGCTAAAAGTGCGGCAAATGCCTGCCTCTAGGGAGTATGCCCGGGGGCCAAGCAGGAACTCCGAATTCCTCCACAAACGGTTGGAGGCTATGGGGCTTTGGTTACCATCTGAAGCAGTCCGGCATGCAGGGAGCTGTCCGATGGATCCAGGGCTCCCCTGACAGTTGGGCATTCCCTCAGCTTATAGAGGGGTTGAGCCAAGGCTCTTTGTTCCAAGCTGGAGTAACAAGGAATGCGAAGGCCAACCCCAGGGCCAGCGGTGTGGAGCAAAGCACACTGGTCCCTGTCAAAATTGCCTCCTGGCAATCTGACCCGCCACTTTGTGGCCCTCAGCTGAATTGAGCTAAACCTCATCACGCTGAAATAACACAGCGGCTCTAATGGCTAAGACCAGGATCCTCCCTTTGTCAAAGTTCACTGTGGAGAGAAGAATTCAGGAATTCATGATTGTAAAGAGAAACATGTCTGTCCTAGCTAAGACTGAGTCAAAAGTTGGGGACCGTTGGTAAGGAGGTGTGTCCTCACAGCTTTGACATACTCAGTCCAGTCAGCTAGCAGATGAGGACCCATTCCTGGATGCCATGTCCACCACAATGGAGAACCTTTTTGTCTTTCAGTTTATCAGAGAGTTCTTTACACAGCCATGCTGGTTTCTTCTTGAATTTCTTATTATTCTTTTTCAGTGGTATTGTGGCGGACTGGGCTTTTATAATCAGACTTGGAATTTTCCAAGCTTCTTGAGTCATTCTCCCTGTTAAGATTTTCATCTATTTAATTTTTCTCAAGCTCTCTCTAAGTTTGTTGAAATAAGTTATTTTAAAGTCAAAAATATTAGTTTGATTTTGTTCTATTGCTTGTGTCTGCATTATATTGAATTCCGGTATGGCATGGTCACTCTCCCCTGAAGTTCCCACATCTTCCATCCCCTCTTCTCATTTTTAAGTATTTCAAGTCTTATCAACAAAAATCCATTAAAAGTCACCAGAGATAAGATATCTATTTTAATCTAGATCAAGTAAACCAACTTTATATTCCTTCCTTTTACTTTTAATAATCTTGATGTTGTTTCCCTTTAAATAATGTAGAATTTATTGATTTATTTTAATTTTTTCTTTGTTCCTTCGTACAAAATTATTCAAAAGTTTAACAAGCCTTTTTTGAACAATGCAATTCAGAAAGTTTATTTTAAATACATTCCATCGTCAGAGGCAGACACTGTTTACATTAAGTTTTGGATCCATTGGTTCAAAAATATTCTTCAGTATGTCCAATGTTATTTTGCTTCCTTCTCTATTGGTAAGTTGAATTTAAGCATTCTTCTCTTTTACTTATAATCTTTAGTTAACTTCAATGTCTAACCTTCAAAATTCCACCCTGACATGCTTCTTTATAAATAATTCAAATAATTATAATTATTGGATCCACTTTTTAATAAAAACCATATTCAGTTTTCCATTTCTTTCCCCAAAGTCTGGTATTTTCTATTTTAATTTTTTCCTCCAAATATTAATTTGTTCTCCCTTGGGCTGCTTGGAGAGTCCAAAGCAGTGGGCGATAACTCTGTCCTATTGGCCAGAGACTGAGGAAAATTTGAATGCTGACTCCTCCCCTTCCTGCCTCTGCCATTAATGCCCAGTTAATTTACTCAGCCCAGCCATAGAGACATAATTTTACTTTGCTCCACTTATTTTGATTCTTCAAGCTTCTAATTCAACTCAAACACGCCAAAAAATAAGGTCTTTTCTATTAAAACAACAATTTCTGAGCCGCAGATAGCTGCCACGGCGGCAGTCACAGCGGCTCTTCCTTTGATCCCAGATGAGCGGCGCGCAGTTTCACTTCGCGGGGATAGTTCCATTCACTCTCAGGAGGCAACAACAGGTAAGGAGCCGCATTGTTGGGCTTCAGCTCCCCTATTGTTCTCGAGGCAGTTTTTAGAGCCGGTAGTGCCGGATCTCGCTCTCCTACCCAGCCGGCATGCGAGACCCCTTTTTTCACGGACTATTATAGCTTCAGAGGCAAGTCAGAGCTAGAGGCGTAGTGTCGTCCTCGCACGGATATCAGTCCTTCAAGCAGTGCAGAGTCTCAACATCATCTGCTCTGGTCCATCAACCAGCAAATTATGACTGGTCACCTCCTCCCTCCATTGAAATTCAAGAGGAGGATGTCCCTGCACAGACTACCACTAGGACAGTCACTGAAGGACAGCTCACTGGTCCTTCAAGCAGATCACGTCATGTTTCTGCCACATTCACTCCCACCGCAGCTGGTTGCAGGACTGCTCCCCCCTTGTGGATACAGGGAAGGCTGCTGAGGGGGAGTTGAAGAACGGCCTCCTAGCCAAGATCCCTGGAGCCTGCAGGAATGCCCCCCTCCCTTCCCCCTTGTGGATACAAGGAAGGCTGCTGAGGGGGAGTTGAAGAACAGGCCTCCTAATCAAGAGGCAGGACTGTCAAGAAGATGGTGAAGGAGACCATTGCGGGGAAGACTTTGTAAATATGCCATCATGCCCCTTAATGATGGATCGGAAATCAGGAGAGAAGGCACGATGAAGGGAGGGTTTTTTAAAAATTTTAAGAATTTTGAGAATTTTAAAAATTTTAAATTGGGGAAAATTTTGGGGAAGTTTTTTGAAAGGTTGGGGAGGCAGGGCCAGGGGGGAAGCAAGGGGGAGGGAGGTCTCCCAGGCCGGCGGGTGCAGGAGGGGCACATAGTATATGGGGGCTGAGGAGGAGGATGTTCCGGAGGAAAATTGTATTGACATCATTAGTGGGAGGGGCAGATATGGCAGGGGTAGAGGGCCA
>JANHFP010419249.1:0-11077 GCA_032468135.1 Calamaria suluensis
CTATGCTGGCTGGAGAATTCTGGGAGTTGAAGTCCGCAAGTCTTAAAGCTGCCAAGTTTGAAGACCTCTGCTCTAGATATTTACTGAAGGATACCGTAGCTCCCCAGAGCTTTTGCCCATTGATCGACAAGCTGGGAGTCAGTTCAACAATCGCTCAGCGCATTTCTACCTAAGTTGCCTAGACGTCGATTCCTCAGAAGGCTGCGCCCGGAACGAGAGAGGAGGTCGTCGTCTCTAAGAGCTGTGCAATTGTGTAGCTGCACTTCGCTACACAATTGCAGAGGCTTTGGGTCTTCCTATTCGAAAGCGAGTCGCGGGAGTTCGCCTTTTAGAAGCCACCCTCCCTCTGGTTGCGTCTGAAAATGGTTTGCACGTCTCCCGTGTATAAAATCTCCCTCTCTCTTCCTAAATCTTCACTCGAGGGATTTCGCTGCTCTTAAAGCCGCTGATGAGAAATGTACGCCTCCCTATCCAGAACAAGGATACTACTGTAGTCCCGGATCCCTCAATATCTTTAACAAGACTGAGTGTCCGCTCCAATTATGCAAGAAGTTAGTCTTATTAAAAGCAGCCTAGAGCTTTGCCACGTCAGCAATAGACGGATCGCCAAGGAAAAATGAACAGAATGGAAGAGAGAAGAATGGGTCAAGGAGCTCCTATGGAGGGGACTGGGGGGGGGGAGCAGAGGACTGAGATGTAGTTAATAACTATCTTTTGGGGCTTTTAGCATCGTAAATTGGAAGGGCCGATCTGTGGCTCTCCAGATATTGCTGAAGTAGAATTCCCAGCATCTCTGCTATTAACCACGGAAAAATAGGAGTGGGAGGATTAGGTCATTCATTGTAAAGATAAGCCATCTTTGTGAGATGATGACACAACTTGGAATTTAGAGAATTTATTTATTGGACTTATTGAATCTTGTGATCACTCTTCCGCATACTATGAGAAAGGACATATACAGTGTTGACAAAGTGGTTGCTCTAAGGCAGAGGTCTTCAAACTTGGCAGCTTTAAAACTTGAGGACTTCAACTCCCAGAATTCTATGCTAGCTGGAGAATTCTGGGAGTTGAAGTCCACAAAGTCTTAGAGCTGCCAAGTTTGAAGAGCTCTGCTCTAAGGCTAAGCAATGACAGCCAGTCCCCAAAGAGCCATTTACCCAAAGGCAAACTGGTGGAGATGCTTGTATCCCCCAGTAAGCATACATGTAAATCCCTCAGTGAGTAACACCCTTCAGGTATTGTTGGACTGCGGCTGCCATCAATCTTTCCTATGACCTCTTGGACTTATGAGAATTAGAGTTTGACAATGTTTGGGGAATCACGCGTTGCCCAGCTGTGCTCCAAACAAGGTGGTTGTAGAGTAGGTTTGAAAGAATGCTTAAGATGTAGCTTAATGTTCATCCAAGATTTCAGGTAAACATTCATTAAGGCTATGATACATGCCTTGTTAAGTCAAGGACTGAAAGATCTGTTGGGAAAGCCGATTTACTATCGGATAAGAAAATCCTATTATCTTCTGTACACAAAGAAGATTCTTAGTTCTTACTGTGCACCAAAACCGGAATAGTGGCCATGTGTGTTTCGATATGCCAGGAGGACAATGGAAAGTCATTAAAAGAGTCGTCGTTGGCTAAATGAGGAACACAGCTAGCCTTCCCTTGGCTGTATCAGGACTACTTTTTTTCCCAATCAGGAACATGGACTTTCAAAGATTTTATTTTATTTATTTATATATTGCTGGTATGATACTATCTTTTTCTCTACTACTTCTAAGAGCCCTGGTGGCACGGTGGTTAGAGTGCAGTACTGCAGGTTAATTCTGCCGACTGCCAGCAGTTTGATCCAGACCAGCTCAAGGTTGACTCGGCCTTCCATCCTTCCAAGGTTGGTAAAATGACTCAAATTGTTTGGGCCAATATGCTGACTCTGCAAACCGCTTAGAGAGGGCTGTAAAGCTCTATGAAGAGGTATACTGTATAAGTTCTATTGCTATTTATTATACAAATACTGAGAAACTTTAATAGCTGGGAAGAAAGTATTGTTCCACTTGTTATCTTCAAATACCAACCCACGCTTTGGAAGAGATACCCTCTTCCCAGCAGTTATTATTCAATGAAGAGTCTGAAGAGACTTCAAAGCTAAACCAGTCTTTTCTGCCTATTAAAATGGCCCTCTGCCTCTGTCCACACCAAGTTTCAAAGCAGTCCACATCGTCTTCTCCTATTATCTTATTTAATTCATTATTGTAGTTGACTGCTTTCGCTGAGGAAGATTGAAATGACTGTTGGCAGAGAGGGCATATTTTCTTTCTATCACTTACTGTTATGTTGACTGACTTTTTAAAAATCTATGTATTAGGTAGGAATACTGGAATACATTTTTTTTAAAAAAAATTATGCAGTGTTCATTACTCGATAATGCAGTTGGTATTTTGAAAAACTTCATAGGGCAGGAACTTCAGAGGGAGTGTAGTTCAGATGTAGATAACAATCTCTTTTTTTAAATATCCAAATTATATTTGATGGCAATTCTATTTCTAGGTGTCATCAACTCTGTTGTTGTTTTTTCATAGCTAATGGGCCTCATCAAAAAGAATTGGCATGGAGTTTATTTTTCTAATTTTTAAAAAAATATTTTAGAGGTCCTGGCAATAAGGACATTGTTTAGGATCTGCTAATGCCCTAGACAAAACTTTGAGACTCTTTTCTACTTTAAGCATTTTGAAGTCATTGCTCTCGTAAGTCAAAATTGTGTTAGCATTAGAAGGACAGGTGAGTGCACACATGCAATCCACAAAAGCATCTTTCTGTAGTACTGAATCTCCTGGCTGCAGTGTTTATGCTGGTGGCTGTGGAAAAAACTGAGATGCATTTGTGACTGAGCTGCATAGAAGCTGTGGTTCAAAGGATAAATACATAGATGAATTCAGAACTGGAATGTTGGATTTCAAAGCGCAGTAGCACTTAGACCAGAGGTTCCCAAACTTGTCAGCTTTAAGACTTGTGGACTTCAATTCCCAGGATTCTCCAGCCAGATCTGCTGGCTGGAGAATTCTGGGAGTTGAAATCCACAAGTCCTAAAGCTGACAAGTTTGGGAACCTCTGACTTAGACTTATATACTGCTTTACAGGGCTTTACAGCCCTATCTAAGCAGGTTACAGAGTCAGCAATTTGTCCCCAACATTCTGGGTCCTCATTTTACCCACCTCGGAAGGATGGAAGGATGAGTCAACCGTGAGCCTGGTGAGATTTGAACTGCCAAATTGCAAGCAGCAGAAGTAGCCTGCACTCTAACCACTGTGCCACTGTGGCTCATTAATTCTTTTATTGTCTGGGAATAACTTATTGTCTGGGAAAGTCTTGTGGAAAGTCCTGGCTGTAATTGGATACTTATCTTTGTGCTAGTACTAAAGAGCCCCTGGAACACTAAAATTCACTAATGATAGGTGGCAAGAACTACTTGGGTGCCTGATACCATAGGACTTTTTTGGTGGAATAAAATGCATGCATATCATGACTAGTCGTCGTCCCCTCCGCACCCATCAAAACAATATTGGTCAGTTCTATATAAGCAGAGAGGCAGAAACTTCCCTTTTGCATGTTCTTTTCCATAATGCAATCCAATGCTTATTTATAATTCTTTTCTTTCAGATAAACTTTACAATCCGGAACCTTCCCCCTCCCGCACACATAAATAACTAAATAAAATAAATATTTTTGAGAGCTCCTGCTATTACTAATCGAAAGACAGTATGGAAGCCTTCAATCTTTTCCCCCGCCCCCAAATACTGTGTATATTATTGTGTCCCATATTATGCTAAGGCAAAGAGGCATACATTGGTAAGATCACCCAGCAGAGTTATAGCTGTAATATGATATTTGGACACTCATATACACCCATCTCCATTGCATTCCATGAGCAAAGCAGGGAAATGTGCAGTGCATCACATCTAGAAGCTGTGAACTGATGGAAGGCTCCTTTTATTGGACTGGAAATCATGCTTGAAATAGTGAGTCCAGTAAAATCAATGGAGCAGGTTATGACCACCAACATTTTGAAGTTGCCATACTTTTGAAGAAACCTATGACTCTTGACCATAGCACTCTGTACAAGGAGCCTCCAACCTTGGCAACTTTAAGGCATGTAGACTTCAACTCTCAAAGGTGGCTGAGGAATTCCTGGAGTTTAAGTTCTCAAGTCTTAAAGTTGCCAAAGTTGGAGACCCATGCTCTATATTATTCTCTCCCTCCTCCACCTAATCTCCTCTTGAAATTTAGAGCTTTCTGCTTGACGGGATGCTGTGCAAAAGGCAACTTTCACCTTTTCACTCTTGCAGGTCTGGAAAAATCTACAAACTTGCACCTAGTGTCCATTTTAATGTTTAGTTGTGCTCTCTCGCTCTCTCTCTTCCCATGGAAGGGGCACCTATTTATCTATGACATTGCATGCTTTTGAACAGCTAGGAGGGCAGGAGTTGGACAAGGACCGGAGCTCACCCTGTCACATGGCACTTGGGTCTCGACATACACCTTCAAATCAGTGTTGACTCCTAGCAAATGCCAGGATTTGTCCCTGCAGCTTTCTTGGCAAGATTTTTCGGAAGTGGTTTGCCATCGTTTCCTTCCCAGAGCTGAGAGTGTGTGATTGGCCTAATGTCATTGAGCTGGCTTTGTGCATCAGGTGGGGCCAGAACTCAGTCTCCCAGTTTCTACTAAACCATCACACCAAACTGTCTCTCATTAACTGCACTATAGAAGGTTAGTTTGTTTATTTATTAAATTTGTATTTTGCCTTTCATCCAAGACCTCAGTGAGCCAGCATGAATAACACTACTCCCTCCTGTTTTTCACCATCATCTCAATCATGTAAGGCACAATTAAAGAAGTACTTTATAAACACACTATAGAAAAATTCTGCTAATGCAAGGTTCTTTTTAACCTATATAGCAAATCACTATATTACTAAACCTGCTTATACTGCTACTAAAGTCCATATCTTTTGGGTCTAGCAAGTGAAAAGAGTGACCATTCAAATCCACGTAACGGCTGTACTCAGTGGTTAATTATTCTCCATACAACCAGGGTTTGGACTTAGCAAAACTAAATATTAGCTATATATTAACTAGGAACAACAGTTCGACATACATCCTAAAAGACTCACAAGAGACCTTTCAAATTGCACATCTATCTATCCCCCCCCAAAAAAAATACAAACACACACATACATCAGTCCATACTGCAGCAACCTGTTAACCCTCTTCTGACCTCAGTTCTTGGACTTTGACCTGTCATCTGTTATAACATTAACAGAAGACAACCTTTGTGCTATTTCTAATGGGGAGTCATTATTTTTCTCCTCTTCTTCTGCAGCTCTAAAAAAAGAGGGGAAAAATGTTTACATTCCAGCTAGGTTGACCATTCCTGCCCAGATCCTGTTGTCTCACTGCCAGGGATTTGATTAAACAAACAGCCTTCTTCACTTTGGATGTTCCTGATATATGTTAAATGCCACCACACTTTTTATAGTGCTGCAACACCCTTTTCTCACTGTGAAATTTGTAGGCTTGGTAAATACAATTTGTTTGTGTGACAAATGGGCTCATTCGGTATCTAGTTATGTCCATCTCAGTTGCTATCCTTCAAAGCTTGAGGAGGGGGGGTGTCATAGTCAGAGTCTGTCCGCTGTCAGAGTCTGAATTGGAAGGGGAAGAGGAACAGCTGACAGAGTGAGAGAGTGGATCCGTTGGTTGTGGAAGAAACTGGGGAAGGGCAAAGTCAGGCTGGGCAGAGCAGGGGAGAGGTAGAACAAGGAAGGGGGTTCAGATGAAGACCAAGGCTCATCCCCTCCTCATCCTAGGCAGCACAGGGAGGAACGGAGAAGAGAGCAACATGGGTTGCTGATGGAGTTTAAAAGGAGAGGCAAACGGGAGGAGCTGTTCTTGGGAACAAACACTGAGTTCACCTGGTTTTTATCTGTGTTCCTTGCATCCTCCCAACTGGTTTGATTTATTGCCGTACTAGTTCACTACTGGAATTCCTTATTTTGTTTGCCCATGCGGGTTAATTACCTTGTCTTGCCTTGCTGGATTTTTATTTGGATGATTTCTGCTTACAACATGTGGGACTGAAATAGTCAGCCAAAGACTATTACAGGTTGGTGAAAGAGCTCTCTCTCCAGGCTGGAGAGTTGAAAGGGATATTGGGGGCACAGTTGGTGATAATACTCATATTGGTTCCCTGGCGGTCTTGCCTTTGTGCCATGCCCTGGGTCATCAAAGTGTGTTTTTTCCTAGAAGCTGAGGTCTCTTATTTTATTATACTTTTCAAAATAATAAAAACTTCATTATTGTTTTTTTTTTTAATGCGGTTCCAGAATTGCTCAAGTTCAGGCTGCCAAAATGTATTGATTGGTGGAAAGGGAAATTGTTATGGTGAAACTGCAATGAGCTTAACATTCACTTGCAAGTGAAAACATGTTTCCACCCTCTCTTTTTTTTTGGCATTTATTTAGTTATTTGATTTACCGATGTATAGTGGCCTATCTCACACACATAACTTCTTCCAGCACTTATATTCTACCAATTTCAAATGACTGCAGGCAATTATTTATTATACTGCCAATTCAGTATTAAAAACAGTTAAATTTAATGGTTAAAACCGTTAAAAGGCTTTTTTTAAAAGATGCATTGTAATGTCTTTTTCATATCAAAGATGTTTACAGATAAACCTTCCTTATTTAGGCAGACATTCATTTGTTCAGATGGAAAAAGCTTTGTAGGGTTTTTCTTAGGATTGTACTTTGTGATCACCTGTGGTTTTGGATGCTCTGTCATTCCAGGATATTTTATTTTTTAAAAAAAAAATATGGTAGTGTTACACACAAGTAGATATGCACTCAAATATTGGTACATATCTCTGAGTACAGCCATTATCCAAGTGAAAGAAAATAATTACTACAGTCTTGAATGTCATTCATAGTAGCTGGGGCAGATAATAGCACCACTTAGCTCTTCTCTTAGCGGATGCTGAAACAGGACAATCCACAGACTGCTGTAATGATTAACTGTCTGCATACCTACATGAGCCATATAAATTATTCCTACATCTGTGTACCTGAAAATCTCTGGAGTACACATAAGCCTCAAGGGAAGAATTAAACATTACCACATCTTCCAGTAGAAGCACAAATTCAGGTGTTTGGGTAGGAGTTTTTCCAACCTCCTGTATACATTTCGTGAATTCAGACTCCTCCTGTTTTTGTCTACCATGAAATGCATGGTTTTTCTCCTACAAGAATCTTTGATAGGCACATTGGCAAATACAGAGCAAGAAGAAAATGATTATCCCAAGGGCTTGTTAATAAAGAACACATACTCCTTTGTTAGAAGCTTCCCACCATTATTTGGAAACAAGGAATCTGATTCTCTGTAGTAGAAAAGGATCTTAGCACTTAGCAATAGCACTTACATATGGCTTCATACTGTTTTCCAGCCCTCTCTAAGCTGTTTACAGAGTCGACCTATTTCCCCCCAACAATCTGGGTCCTCAATTTACTGACCAGCAGTGTCTTGGAACCACAGAAATATGTATTTCTCTTGCTACGGTAGAACTTTCAAAATTGGATAAAGACACAATCAGATCTTGCCTGGCATCCTCTTAATACATTTTCCACAGCTCCAATCCCTTCCAATCAGCTATTGGCAAAAGAGCCCCTAATCCAACACACCAAGGCTTGGATGGGTCCTCAATTTACTGACCAGCAATGCCTTGGAACCACAGAAATATGCATTTCTCTTGCTATGGTAGAACTTTGGTCTCATGGGACGTTTCAAAATTGGATAAAGACACAATCAGATCTTGCCTGGCACCCTCCTAATACGTTTTTTCCACAGCTCCAATCCTTTCAAATCAGCTGTTGGCAAAAGAGGAGCCCTATCCAACACACAAAGGCTTGGAACATCTATTCCAATTTATGTGCTTCCCTTTCTAAAATGTCTATTGTTTCCAGGGTATAGACAAAAAACACCTTCTGTAAGAGTAGTGCTGTTCACGTGATTATTCAGTCTCTCCTTATCTTGACCTTGGCTGGACTTACAGTTGCTATGCCCATAATTTTAATTTTGCTCTGACTTTGGCACCCATGGTTATATTTTTAAAAAAAGCCATTTTGGTAAAAAAACAATATGGTGTGTATGTTATATACATCATCCAACTCTGGTTCATTAAAATACAGTAGTGTTACAACTATATATTTTCATGACCATTCGAAGTCGCAACAGTACTGAAAAAAGTGACTTATGACCATTTTTTCACATGACCTTTGCAACCTCCACATAGCCATGTGATCAAAGTTCAGATACTTGGCAACTGGCATATATTAATGACAATTGCAGTGTCCCACAACTTGTGATTAATTTTGGCGACCTTCTGACAAGCAAACTCAACCGGGATGCCAGATTCACTTAACAAACGTGTTACTAATTTAACAACTGCAGTGATTCACTTGACAACTATAGTAAAGGTCGTAAAATGAGGCAAAACTCACTTAACAACTGCCTTGCTTAGCAATGGAAGTTTTGATCTCTGGTCGTAAGTGGAGGACCACCTCTGCATGACACTTAAGAGTCCATTGTATCATTTTTATCAAGTCGGATGTTAATTAGATCGGAATTGCAGAAAGGCAAAATGTTTTAGGCATTAATCTTAGCAAACACGGAAAATAATTGTTCAGTTTGTTGTTCTTATTACCCAAGATCTAATAAACAGGAGAGGCTCAAAATGTGGGGTTTCCCTGATTATGTTTACCTTTCTCCTCTAAATAAGGAATTTGTTTATTTGTAGGCATTTTATTAGAAGAAAATAATCTTATAAACTCCCCACTTCCCTGCGTTAAAATTAACAGGGTGCCAAGTATTACTTACATTAGAGACGGTCAGAAGGAGGAACAATTTCTAGAGATGTCAGTGCTCCTTGCTTGAAGAATGTAGGACTATGTAGATGTTGTTCCAAATTCTGAAGGTCCTGTGGTGCGTTAAGCAATAATGCACATTGAGAACATGTCCACATGAGGATTCTAAGCGGCTCCCGATATCTGTTTTCCCATGATGTCAGCAGAGTTGGAAAATTAAGCTGGTTTATCTCCAGCTCAGCTGTGGCTTAGATGAGAGTGCTGCGGAACTCATGTTATTCTGGCCTTCTTGTCTGGAGATGTTGCTGTCCCATTTATCTTTTAGCAGGGACTCTTGCTTCATCCCTTCACCAGTTTTTTTGGACTGTACAGGGAATGTCTGTTCATTCAGGAACCTTTCAAAATTACAATGGCGCTGAACAAAGGGATTTACCACCTGTTCCTCAAGCTATGGGTGCTGCAGTACCCCTGCAATCCCGTAAACAAAATGTGAGCACTTATCCACCAGCCCTTATGACAGACCTCAGGTGGGGTACTCCCACCTGCACCCCACTCTGCTATGTCCCTTGGGACCTACCTTCCACCTGGCTGGCGCCCCACACAGGACTCGGGCTTGCTTCCTGCCCCTCTGGGTCTCACAGTATTAGTGTGATGACTCAGTTAAAAGCAGTCCCCCCAACAAAAAAGCAGAAATGTAGAAAACAAACAGTCCTTATTCCAAACAACCCATTTGCCTTCTCTGTTCTTGAAGCTGGCTTATTTCCAGAAAACAAGGTAGCTAATTGCCAAGACAGACTCTGGCTGCAGTCTAAAAGTAATTACTGAGCTTATCTCAAGCAAAACTTGGCTGAGGAACTTCTTATCTAAAGAGACGAGAGCATGAAAATGCTAGACTTGGTAAATTCAACTCTTTGATCCCAGCAACTGCTGATCACAATTGGCTGGCTTTTAAAGGGTTCCATTCAGATGTGTTCCTTCCCTTACTTCCTCCTGAGGAGACTTCTCCAAAGCCCATTTGTGTCTCTGCCTTGGGTCAGGTGGGGGCGCTGCTCCCAGGTCGTCCTCTGAGCTGTCCTTCTCTGACTCCACCACTAGCTCACTGGAGTCTGCCTGGGCCTGCTCTTCCTCGGCTCCAAACTCCTCCCCCTCACTGCTCTCTGCCAGCTGTTCCTCCTCGACCTCTGAGTTGGATGCTGGCAGAGGCATGACAATTAGTCCTGGTCAGGAATAAGAATGGTCCAACTGCATAAATTTCATTTGGCAGGGTGCCAGCATTGGGTCTGAGTCTGTTCCTCACTATCCAGTCCTTCATGGCCTCCGAACACTGAGATAAGACCTTGATCTCACCACTTAGTCAGGCTTAGTTTAGAAATATCATCAGCTTAGTGGTCATGCCAGACCTCAAAATGACAGATCACCTCACACAGATATTAAACAAGAGGAGAGTGTGCCAAGTCCTACGGCACCCCGTATATCAAGGAACTCAGGTTCATAAGTCTTCTCCCACCAACACTGACTGGGGTCAACTGTAAAGAAAGAGGAAAATCACTACAATACAGTGCTTCCTATTCTTCATTCCCCAAAGTGGTCCAGAAAGTCACTCTGGTCAATTGTATTGAAAACAGCCAACACATCAACAACTAGGATAGTGCTGGTTCCTCTAGAGCAGGGGTCTCCAACTTTGGTCTCTTTAAGAGTTGTGGACTTCAACTTCCAAAAAGGAACTCTGGGAATTGAAGTCCACGAGTCTTAAAGGGACCAAGGTTGGAGATCCCCTGCTCTAGAGATCACAACAAATGTGCCCGATGGCATCTCTGTACCAGGTTCATGTCTGAATCCTAAACAAAATTAATCCAGGGCCCTTTGAAGCTGAAGACATTTTAAAAATCCACTATTTATTGTTTTTTGTTTTGATTTATAATGGCTGAAAACCTCAGTGTGGGTGAGAATGTGTCCTCTTCCTGTTACATCTAAATACACAAATGCCCTATTCCAGGAGTCAGCAAACTGCGGCTCTGGAGCCGCATATGTCTCCCTCTGCTGTGGCTCCCTGTCACTCAAAGTATGTGTCACAACTGTCAATGTGCGACATCCACCAGCACATGATTTATTGAGCTTTTCAACCCCCAGTAGGCCAACTATGGATAAATCCAAGGAAAGAAAAGTTTC
>JANHFP010419344.1:0-11065 GCA_032468135.1 Calamaria suluensis
ATAACTGTGTCCAATTGGCCAGAGACTGAGGAAATATTTGAATACTGGCTCCTCCCCTTCCTGCTTCCTCTATTGCTGCCCAGTTCATTTCCTCAGTCCAGCCTAAAGAGACACGTTTTTTGCTTCGCATCACTACTTTGCACTTTTCCAGCAGCCTTTGGCCTCAATTCTTTGAACATTTGTACATATACCAGGCAAAGGCATCAAGCAAATATTTTTTATTTTTTATTTTTTTATTTTGCTGCGGCGGCGCGGCAGCGGCTACAGCCGCAATATCGCTGTTCCGATCTTTACTTCAGCTGATCGGCGCTACTTCCAGCACCCGGAGCACACACATAGTGGTAACGGGCCATTTTGGCGGAATTCCTTTCTTTCGCTGGGGCTTCGGGGGGATTCTTTAAGGAGCGTTTTGTCGCTTCTCCCCCCCCCAGGCTACAGCGTTTTAAACAGGGACATTTTGCTGCTCCCTTTCTATTTACTTTTCTGTGCTAGCCTGCTCAAAGATCAGATCCCTTGCTGCTGTATTGCCGGTTTCGCTTTCGTTTGGGGTTTATTACATGTGCTTGCGGCCATTTTTTTTTACAAGCAATTCCAGCGGTCTTTTTGTAATCTAAATATAGCGGCGGCCATTTTATAGCCCCCTGATTAAAAAATTTTTCCTCGGCTGCCTCCGTGTCCAGTCACCTGCAAGGATGGCAGATCACAGCAGGTCTGTGTCCCCTTCCAGGGAGGGTGCTAAACATGCTGAGCCCGCGGGAGGCAGGGCTCGTGCCAGGGCTACCACGAAGGCCAAATCTGCTAAGGCCCCCTCTAACAAAGGCCCTGACAAGGAAGCAATAAGATGGGATCGGGCCCTGGAGAAACAGTTTAACAAGGCCCAGAAGCAGGCACAAACCAATCCTCCACTTGTGACAACTACTCAGGTCCATCATTCCGCAGTCTATGGATGGTCACCTGCCTCCAATGAGGCACAGGAAGATATGGATATTCACATTGACTGTCCTAAGGAGGTTGACCTCCAGGAGTCCTCACACAGGCCTTCTCAACCATCAGCCACATTTACACCTACAGCTGCTGGTTTACACCCAGAGGAATCCTCATCTACTTTCCTCACCAGGGAAGTGTGTGACTTCCTTACTAGCTCCATCTCACAGGGAATTGACTCTGCACTAATTCAACGTGGCATAGGCCGTTCCAAGTCTCAGGGTGATCCTCAACACCCTTCTTCATCCCGTAGTCAGACCTATTCTCACCGCTCACGAGCACGTTGTTCTCCATCTCCACAACACAGTGAGACCTTTTTTGGGGAGGATGAGGATGTTTTCGGTTACACATTCTCTGAAGATGAGGAAGCTCCAGTTGAACCTCCACCTTCAACCAATCTCTTCAAGATTGAACAGTTCAAGACTTTGCTCCGAAAGGCCAAAGCCACAGCCAACCTTGGTGCAGCTCAGGCATCAAAGGAAGGAGCTTCTGCGTCCCAAGGTTCTAATAATAATAATATTCTTTTTCCAGAACCAGTTTCTGACCAAGACGCCATTCCGTCTCCAAAGTTTTTTCTCAGCACCATACAGAAACAATGGTCACTGCCAGGCACCGTAGCTGCCCCCAGTAATATTGACAAAAAATTGTACACTGTGGAGAAACAGCTTGAGGACCTTTTAGGTCTTCCATCTGTTGAAAGTCCGGTTGCCAGCTTGGCATCTTCCAGCGTTCTACCCATGGACACTGCTGATGGCCTACATGCGGAGGACAAGAGAGGGGAAAGGGCCACGCGTAAAACGCATTTAGCAACAGCATGGGCCATTCGCTCAGCCATGGCGGCTTCCTTCTTTGCTAGGATGTCCTTGATGTGGCTTAGACAGATCCAGCAGAGAGCTTCTCCTGATGATGCCAGACTCCATCAGGACCTGTTGAAACTTATATCTGCAACCGAGTAGTCCGCTGATGCCACCATCATGTCAGCCAAGTTCGCTTCCAGAGCATTAGCTTCAAACATTACATCTCGGAAGCTGTTATGGCTCAGACATTGGCAAGCGGACATGAAGGCAAAGTGGAAGTTGGCAGCGGCTCCATTCAAAGGCGGTCCACTTTTTGGGGAGGTGCTTACTGAAGCTCTCATCGAAGACAAAGACAAGAGGAAAGTCTTACCCCAGTCTTCAAAACGTGCCGATAGGAGGAGTTCTCTTCCCTACCACAGGCCTTCCTTTCGGAACCAGGACTATGGGTATCGCCCAGCTTACCAGCAAAGACCACCTCAACAGTCTTGGGACAGTCCTGGGACACGGTCCTTTCGTGACCAATATCGACAAAACCAAATGCACAGACCCTTCTGAGGATCTAATTCTAAGCCCTTCCGCAGGGGCAAATGACTCATCCAATTTTCATCAAATTGGTGGTCGTCTTGCATTCTTTCTCCATCAATGGCAAGACACCACAACGGACACCTGGGTCCTTCAAACCATTTCCCAGGGTCTGTCCCTCGAATTCGATTCCCTCCCTCCTCACCAGTTTCTCCACTGTCCGGTCTCCAACAATCACAACAAACAATGAAGAATGTGGGAGGAAATTCAACACCTCCTGTCTATTCGGGCAATAGAACCAGTACCACATGAATTCGCCGGGTCAGGTTTCTATTCGATCCTGTTTCTAGTCAACAAGAAATCCTGCGGTTCCAGAGCCATATTAGACCTAAAGACTCTGAATTCCCATATCAGGTACCGCCGTTTCAAAATGCAAACCCTTCACACCATCTTGGGCAGTATTCGTCGCAGGGATCTCTTGACTTCACTGGATCTTCAAGAAGCATATCTCCACATTCCCGTGAAACCATCGCATCGCCGGTTCCTCCGGTTCTGTTACACCGGGCATCACTTTCAGTACAGGGCTCTGCCTTTTGGCCTTTCTTCAGCCCCGAGGGTGTTTACCAAAGTCCTAGACGTTGTGGCGGCTCACCTATGTATACAGTCCATCCAGGTCCAGTGTTATCTGGACGATATCCTTTTACAATCCACGACAGTTTCACAAGCTTACAGAGACCTCCAGTTCACTATTCAAACATTAGAAGCACACAAATTCACCGTAAATCACAAGAAAAGCCACTTCTGTCTCACCTCCAGATTGGGGCACTGATACATACCCTAAGTTGTCAGGTTTTTCTCTCTCAAGAACGAATGATCAGTATTCAGAAGTCCATCAGAAAACTCAAACAGTTGCGGAAGGTTTCTCTGCTCCAATTATCTCAATTACTCAGAAAAATGATATCTTGTATCTCGATCATCCCATGGGCCCGACTTCACTCTCGACCTCTCCAGTGGCTACTTCTTCCCAGCCAAAAGGCAGGGACAAGCTGTTCCCACAGACTTATCAAGTTTCCAGCCAACATCAAACGTTCAATGACATGGTGGCTGTCCCCTGCACTGGAGAACGGCTGTTTATTCAAAGAACACGAGAGGATTTCAGTGACTACAGATGCCAGTCTGTTTGGCTGGGGAGCCCATTGTCAGAGTCAGATGGCTCAGGGATGTTGGTCTCCACATGATCTTCGACACGACATAAATTGGCTCGAGCTCAAGGCCGCTCGCTTGGCGCTCAGACACTTTCTCCATCTACTCGCGGGGCGCCATGTTCTCCTGTTAACCGACAATGTGACCGCCAAGGCTCACGTCAATCGCCAGGGTGGCACCCGTTCACAGGCCCTCATGCAGGAAGCTCAGACCTTGGGGAATTGGTCAGAGAAACATCTTCGGTCCATCATAGCGGACCACATATCTGAGGAGGCCAATGTACAAGCGGACTGGCTCAGCCGCGAGACGATAGACGAGTCAGAGTGGCAACTCGATCCCTGTCTGTTCCACAGAATTACGGAGAAATTCGGGGCTCCTCAGATAGATCTCTTCGCTACTCCCGTAAACACACAACTTCCCCGGTTCTTCACTCGATTCCAGTGCCCCTCGGCAGAGGGCACCAATGCACTGCGCTGTCACTGGCCCCCCATTCTTCTGTATGCTTTTCCACCGATTCCCCTCATCTCCCGGGTCATCAGGAAGATGTTAGACGAGGAGGCAGAGCTAGTTCTGATAGCTCCATTCTGGCCCAGATGGAGTTGGTTCGCGGACCTCATGGAACTTTCCCAGAGGCCACCGTGGAGGATCCCTCCAGACATCATCTCTCTTTGACAAGGGGCCATTCTCCACCCAGAACCAGACTGGCTCCAACTAGCCATCTGGAGATTGAGCGGGAAGTATTAAAGTCTGAAGGTTTTCCTCTTCAGGTGATTCACACACTCCTGGCGGCAAGGAGACCTTCCACTACTTGGCTTTACGAGGCAACTTGGTCAGCCTTTAGACGTTGGTGCGTGTCGACGCACGTCACTCCATCTCGACCCACTATTCCTCAAATTCTCGCCTTCTTACAGGACGGATTGCAGAAAGGTCTCGCAATGAACACTCTCAGGCGACAGGCGACAGCGTTGTCCACTGTTCTGACTTGCAAAGGGGTCCATTCCCTTGTGCATCATAAGAGGATTCGGGGATTTCTCAGGGGCGCTTGCAATATCCGTCCATCTACCATCCACAGATATCCTTCATGGGACTTACCATTGGTCCTACAAGCGATCACAAGCTCTCCATTTGAACCTTTGACCTCCATTTCCCTAAAAATTTTATCCTTCAAAGTATCCTTCCTCGTAGCCATTATGTCAGCTCGTCACATTTCCGAACTGGCCGCACTTTCCGTCCACAAGGATTTTTGCATTTTCCACTCTGATCGGGTCATTCTCCGATTGGATCCCTCATTTATTCCAAAGATCAACTCGTCGTTCCACCGCGCTCAGGAACTCATCCTGCCAGACTTCTGTCCCAACCCAAAGGATGACAGAGAGCGTAAATGGCACCTTCTGGATGTGAGACGAGCCTTACATTGTTACATTGATAGAACTGCAACAATTCGGAAAATGGAATCTCTCTTCGTTGCCTATCAGGATTCTGCTCTTGGACAGAGAGTTTCTCCGGCCACCATCGGTCATTGGATCAGGGCCACTATTGCCTTGGCCTATGATCAACATGGCAGGTCCAGAACTTCCAGTATCACGGCTCACTCAACTAGAAGTGCCGCTACCACTGCTGCCTGGACCACGTAGGCTTCCATTCAAGACATATGCAGAGTGGCTACCTGGTCTTCCCCTTCACCCTCATGCATCAGCAGAGGTGTCCTTCGGCCACAGGGTTCTTCAACAAGTTATTTCTACTGCCTCCGGCCTGGAGTCTCTTCTGTCCCGCCCTAGGGACGCTTAGCTTGGGTATATCCCACTGCTTTGGACTCTCCAAGCAGCCCAAGGGAGAAGGAACATTGTACTCACCTGAACGGTGTTCTCCTTGGGCTGCTTGCAGAGTCCACCCCACCCTGGGGCAGTTCCTTTGAGTCATTTCAGACCTGTTGATGTTATGTTTTCTTGTTAACCTTTTGATGTTTTGTAGTCAGAGTTCTCCGGCAGGGTTCTTCGTCAATGAACTGGGCAGCAATGGAGGAAACAGGAAGGGGAGGAGCCAGTATTCAAATATTTCCTCAGTCTCTGGCCAATTGGACACAGTTATCGCCCCACTGCTTTGGACTCTGCAAGCAGCCCAAGGAGAACACCGTTCAGGTGAGTACAACATTCCTTTTCAGAGCACACCTAAAGGCCAACAGGTCCGAGCAGGACCAGATCTCTGGCGGGAGATCATTCCATGGGGGGGTCTCCCGCAGAGAAGGCCCTCACCCTCGGAGCCGCCAACCTGCAGCTTCCCGGTGGCGGTATTCTGAGGAGGCCCACCCTGTGAGAGCACACAGGTCTGTGGGAGGCTGATGTTGGCAGTAGGCGGTGCCATAAGTACCCAGGTCCCAAGCCATGGAGCGCTTTAAAGGTCATAACCAAAACCTTGAAGTGCGCCCGGAAGGCTACAGGCAGCCAGTGCAGCTCGCGCAGGAGTGGTGTTACATGAGAGCGCCGTGGAACTCTCTGAATCATCCGCACGGCCGCATTTTGTACCAGCTGCAGCCTCCGGGTACACTTCAAGGGCAGCCCCATGTAGAGAGCATTGGCATAATCCAGGCAAGAGACAACCAGAGCTGAAGTGACTGTGTCCCATGTTTATATCATGTTAATAGAAAGGTATTGAATGGGAAATGTCAAACAACCCAGTGTGACATCTGAACA
Source organism: Calamaria suluensis (assembly GCA_032468135.1). Taxonomy (NCBI): domain Eukaryota; kingdom Metazoa; phylum Chordata; class Lepidosauria; order Squamata; family Calamariidae; genus Calamaria; species Calamaria suluensis. Next base: position 6,197 of record JANHFP010419344.1, read on the forward strand.
ATTTTCTTCTCACATACATACATACAATATAGGATTGGGGTGTCTAAAATGATTGTAGTCACTAGCAGAGTAAACAGATTTTCTTTAGAGTCACTTTTCATGGTTCAGGTGAGCTAGGTAGCATATAAATTTAACAAATTACTAAAATAAATAATGCATGCTGTGAATAAATAGCACATGACTGTAATGCATCTAAAAGACTTATATTGTGCCACAGCATATGAGCCACAACTCTGGGTGATTCACAAGCAACAAAAGAAACAGGACTAAACAAAACCCGTAAAATAGGCCCTGGTATTAGACCAACCCTCTCCAATACATCAAGAAAGGCAATTTCAAACTTACATAATATTGCTAAGTAACAGCCAGCTTTTTTATGGTCTTTTAGAGGTCTAGGAGGGGGATGCACCCCAGAGGGTGAGAGTGTTTCACAAGACATGGGCTGCTATGAACTGCCCCCCTCCCCATGAATGCATTATTTAAGGATGAATAAAATAACAGAGTTTGAAAGGACCTTGGAGGTCTTCTAGCCCAACCCCCTGCTCAGGCAGAAAATCTATATCATTACAGACAAATGGCTGTCCAATTTCTTCTCAAAATCCTCCAGTGTTGGAACACCCACAACTTTTGGAGGCAAATTGTTCCACTGATTAATTATTCTCACTGTCAGGAAATTTTTCCTTACTTCTCTCCTTGATTAGTTTTCATCCATCCATCCATCCATCCATCCATCCATCCATTCATCCATCCATCCATCCATCTATCCATTTCTTCTTGTCTTGTCTTGTCTTCTTGTGCTTTGGAAAATAGTTTGACTCCCTCTTCTTTGTGGAAGCCCCTTAGATATTGGAACACTGCTATTATGTCACCCCTAGTCCTTCTTTTCATTAAACTAGACATACCCAGTTCCTGCAATCGTTCCTCATATGTTTTAGCTTCATCTTTGTCATCTTTGTGATCTTTGTTTAGCTTCATCTTTGTCACCCTAGTCATCTTTGTTGCTCTTCTCTGCATTCTTTCTAGAGTCTCAATGCCCCAAAGTGGGGTGGGAATGGAGGTTTTGCAATATCCTTCCCCTGGGAATGGAGATTTTGTAATATCCTTCCCCTGGGAATGGAGATTTTGCAATATCCTTTCCCCAGGAGTGGGGAAGGAATGGGGGATTTTGCAGTATCCTTGCCCTGCCATGCCCACCAAGCCACACTATGCCCACAGAACCAGTATTAAAAAATGTATTTCACCACTAAAATGGTTTGTGACTGATACTGAAGTCTATAAAGCACAACTTGTCAGAAAATCTTTAGTTTTAAATGCTGTTTCTGTGTCAGGCTTGAAGATTAACATAGCCCACACAAAATTCACTGTGTTCCATAAATGGTAATGTTTCTGTAATGAAGCAGCATATGTATAATAACTCCTGAGAATTGCATATACTGTATAAGATGCGTTGTGTATACATTGTATATGGTTTTCTGTAGATAGTACATTCCATGCTTTATAAACCAGTTACATTGTGTTTAGATTTTAACTTGTATGATTAGACAAGAAAAAATGTTTTATGACTACCAATGCACTGCTTGGTGATGGTAGGAATACAACAATATTTAGCAATTTTCTTTTTTCTTTTTTTATGTTGATTTCATGTGGCCTTTCTTTACAGATATTGTTATCAAGTCTAGTTATATTCAGAGACTACCTTTTGATATGAAACAGAATGTAATATCAAGACCACATTGCAAGGAATTTAAAATACTTTGACCCTAATCCTGAAATGAGATGCAGAATCATCAGAGACAATTGGATTTTTTTTCTGAGATAATTGATTGACTGCAGCATAGGCACTCAAGAACTTTGTCTAATATTAATAGTAAAATAAAAATGCTAAAGTCTTCAACTTTATAGGTTATGTGAAAATTCTGATTTGTAAACTGGGAAATAACCTCAAAAATACACTATTTTTTCTTTTCTCTCCAGGGAACCATTCTCCTTTTACTTATTTATCCACACTTCTGCGAGCACAGCTGCTAAGTGTGAAAAATGTTGTTCAGATCATTTCCCAACTCATTATTTAGAATGATTTCTTTTTTTTTTCCAGTTAGAAGTCCAGGTTGACTTTTCTGTGTTCTGCTATTTCAAAATACTTAAAAAGGCATTTTACCAAGAGATACAAAAGAGCAAAGGGCTGATTGAGTAAAAAGAAAAGGGAATGAAATTCAACAGAATGTATAAGGAATGAGCCCAGAGGGTTAATATTTTAGGGTTGCAGAATTGGCTTCTTATTTTTGAAACACAATTTAAAGGGGATAATTTTTAAAATTTCAATCACCATTATGAGCTGGTTTGTGAAAATATTTTCAATTTTGAAGCCAAAGTTATAATCAGACTTTGTAATATGTATTACTTCTTTTGTGGAAAGGTAGAGATGTATAAGTTGCTTTAAAATCCATTCATTCATCCTCCTTAATGAGACTTCATGTGCTGATGCAATTAAACAATTTGGCCCTTGATAAAACAGTTACTATATGAAGAACACTGTTAATTAAATATAGTATCCACTAATACAGTGGCCTCAAACCTTTTTGATACTAGTATCAGTTTCACGGAAAACAATTTTTCCATATACCAGCAGGAGCAGTGGGGGGCAATGGTATCCCACACATATGCAGATAAAGCTTTGCTCACTGGCATGGCCCAGTTCCTAATAGGCCACAGAGTGGTACCATCTCACAGCTGGGTGTGTGTGTGAGGATCCCTGCAATAACTTTCATATGTACATGTACATGTGGGTGCGGATAAGTGGTGAAATCCATTTCTTTACTACTGGTTCTGTGGGCGTGGCTTTGTGGGCATGGTGTGGCATGGTGGGCGTGGCTTGGTGGGTGTGGGAGGGGAAGGATACCCCGTTCCCATTCCCACCCCACTCTGCAGCCAGGTAGAGGTGGTATTTGCTGGTTCTCCAAACTACTCAAAATTTCCGCTAGTGGTTCTCTGAACTGCACCGAATTTCTTCTACCAGTTATCCAGAACCTGTCAGAACCTGTTGGATTAGGCTGACCTGTGTTAGGCTGAAACTTAAATTGCTTGGAATTTGAAGATTTTTTTTATGAGAAAGTCTAGCTTTTTCACCTGAAAAATCTTTTGCAGAAAAAAAAAAAGTTTGTTTATTTGTTTTTATTCCACTGTTATTATTTTTACAAATAACTCAAGGCAGGGAACATACTCATACTATTGATATGCAGTGCTTGATCCTTGCATTTATATAAAAAGTGGAAAATCCTATTCTTACTCGTCATAGGTAAATTTATGATTTAAACCAGACTTATAATTAGAGTCAACTTCATTGTTAATATTTTAGATGTGAGAGACCATATACATTGAATCAGAAAACTGAAAAAAATGAAAAGTTATTACAATATACAGTAGCACTGCAAAATCACGAACAAAATCTTTAAAAGAAAATATTGGAATGATTTATCTTTAGGAATCTAGAATTGTTTTTGAATGTACTAGTTTAGTCTTTGAAATTGTGGGCGTAGCTTGGTGGTGACTTGGTGACTTTTTATTGTCTCTCCCTTCCTTTTTTTCTTTTTCTTTCTTATTTCTATCTCTTTCTTTCTCTCTCTCTCCCCCTCCCCCTCCCTTCCTCCTTCAAAATCTAGCGGAGTGAGACCTGGGGGCCTGAGAGAAAGCAACTGGCAGCGGCAGCAATCAAAATGTAAGCTGCTGGTGTCAGAAGTTGAAATGGGAAACTCCAGATGCTGCCACTGCCAGTCGCTTTCCCTCAGGCCTCCAGGTCTCACTCTGCTAGACTCCAAAATGGAGTTTCTGACCACGGCAGGCAGGGACAGCGGTGGAGCCACCACAAATTCCCTGAGCCGTGTTCAGAAAGGTGGCATTTGTGGTGGCAGACTCTCAGCTCAGAGCTGCCACCACCCAGGCCAGAGGGGAGGGGAGGGGCAGCCCCATGGCGGCTCGCCCTGCAGCCTGCAAGTAGAGCCTGTCTCTGTGCTGCCCACTAATCCTCACCTGCTGCTGAAACCCACATGGACACCCTCAGCCTCCCCCTGTGAGGCTGCTAAGCACTGCTGAAGACCGGCCCATGGGGGCATGGGCCCAGCTCTCAAATAGTAAGAACCGGTTCAGTGACAACATCTGGTCAGTGCTACCATATCGTGCAAACCGGTCTGAGCAACCTACCATTGATGCTTGCATTAGAGACAGTATCTTTGAAGGCTTTGGAACAAACTAGCAATGTAATAAAAATGGATTTTGAGTATTACTATTGGGTTCAGGAAGAAGAATTGTTTCATACTTTTATTTCATTAGATTTTTGGAAGTGGTTTTCCCTGTTTCATCCTTGTCATTGGGGTAAATATGTAGTTCTTAAATACATATTTATATGTGTTTTGATGAACAAATTATTGTATGCTTTTTAGACGCTGTTTTTCCAAATACATGTCATTTGCAGATGTCTTGAACGTATTTTTAATGTGTGCATTTCTTGACTATATAAAAATAATAATAATAAATATTTGTTTTTAAAATGTAGTATTAAATAATGTATCTGTTCCTCCTAGTCAGAAATAATCATTTCATTGTAGCTGTTCCAGTTATTCAGAATTCCCTTAGGCTTGTTAATGCTGGCCCCTTCTTCTTTTTGTCGGAAGGCAGTTGAACACATAATGTGTTAGAATACTTTTGATTTCCCATGGAAGTCTAATGTTTGCTGACTCTGCATTATTCATCTGAGAGTATGGTTTTACTGTATCATATTGGAGTGTTTTAATTTTTTTTTCCAGATAGATTTTATTGTAAAGCATTTCTTACAAAGCATTTCAGTTATCACATAACATATATAATTTTTTGAAT
>JANHFP010419438.1:0-11053 GCA_032468135.1 Calamaria suluensis
GGGGGACACCTTCCAAGGCCCAGTGGGGGCTCACCTCGCTCCAGGATGAAGGCCGCCACCTGGTCCAAGGAGTCCCGGTAGGCTGGCAGTTCCGCCAGGAGCCTTTCACAGGCGAGTCTGGTGACGACCGTACATCGCTCCTGGTGGAAGGAGTCCAGGGCAGGAAGGCCGGAAGGTGGGTCAGGCTGCACACCTGCTCACTCCCCCAGAGGAGGAGGAAGAGGAGGAAGAAGAAGAAGAAAAGGAGGAGGAAGAGGAAGAACAGGAACAAGAAGAAAAAGAACAGGAACAGGAGGAAGAAGAGGAAGGGGAGGAAGAAGAGGAAGAGGAAGAAGAGGAGGAGGAAGAAGAGAAAGAGGAACAGGAAGAGGAGGAAGAAGAGGAGGAGGAAGAGGAAGAAGAGGAGGAGGAGGAAGAAGAACAGGAACAGGAGGAAGAAGAGAAAGAGGAACAGGAAGAGGAGGAAGAAGAACAGGAACAGGAGGAAGAAGAGAAAGAGGAACAGGAAGAGGAGGAAGAGGAGGAGGAAGAAGAACAGGAACAGGAAGAAGAGGAGGAGGAAGAGGAGGAGGAGGAAGAGGAGGGGAAGAAAAATTGTTACAGGTTTTGCAAAGCTTCTAGCTGTTAATGTTGAGAAAATGCAAACCTCAACTGGAGCTGCATAGAACGGGTGAGTTAGCACACCCCAGTTAAACAATTGCTAGTGCAGAGCATGAAGCTGAAAATCTCTGTGAGGAGATGTACTAAAGCAGGGGTCTCCAACTTTAGCAGCTTTAAGACTTGTGGACTTCAACTCCCAGACTTCTTCAGCCAGGAACTCCTGAGAGTTGAAGTCCACAAGTCTTAAAGCGGCCAAATTTGGGAACCTCTGAATTCTAAATGCATTAACACTGACAACAAAATCTCTTAGCAATGAAAGAAACATGGAGTTGAGCATTGGGGGGGTGTATGTGTGTTCGACTTAGCCACAACTGAGCCCAAAATTTCTGCCACTAAGTGAGGCAGCTAAATGGGGTTTTTTGACCCATTTTGCAACCATTCCTGTCCCTGCAGTTGGATTTAAGAGGATGCATCATCGGCTTCCTCCTTGCCTTTTTTAAAGGCTTGCCCAAAGAGGATCGCGTGACATTCCAGGACACGGCCACCGTCGTAAGTACGAGTCAGCGGCCGAGTGCCCGAGTTCTGATCGTGTGTGACCGTGGGGAGGGTGAAAAAAGGGGTTGCCACTCACTTTTGTCAGTCCCCTTGTGACTTGGAACAGTTACTAAACTAACCTTGCAATTTGAGGACTGCCTCTCATAAATAAAACTCCACCATAACTGCAAATTTTGTCACCGGGGGCCATGGTGAGTTCCTTCCCCTTAAATGCTCAGCTTGGGGTGTGCAGCCCTCTGCAACACACACACACACACACACACACACACACACTCTCTCACACACACCCCTCCCTCCTTTAAATCCCTGCACTTTGCAAGTTTCACTGATCCCTCAATACGACACCCCCCCAAAGCTGCAACTGGGGACTGTGCCTGCAAAGGGGGGGGGGGGGCTTCCATTCAGGCCCTTGCTGGTCGCCCTGCACTCCCCCCTCCCACTTCCAGCCAGCAGCGCCCACCTCTCTCTGCAGCCTCCTGGGGACGGTCCAGACCTTCCCGGGCGCCAGGTTGGGGCTGCTGCTCCTCCTCCTCCTCCTCCTCCTTCCAGGCTGCGCCTGCACCCTCCGCTCCTTTCTCCATTTCTCTCTCTCTCTCTTCCTGCAAAAGAAGCCCACCCGCTCCAACTTCCTCTACCGGCGGCGGCGTTGAGGAGGGCCAGCCAGGTGGGCTCTGTTATCTTCTGGGGCGTGGCTTGCCCAGGTGCCTCCACTGGCGGGGGGGGGGGAGAGACCCTCCTCCAATTGGATGGGTTACCGTAGCCGATGGCTCCCAGCTGCAGGCAGACTTCAACTCCCAGAATTCCCCCAGCCAGGTGTGGCTGGCTGGGGGGGGCGTGGTGGGGCCAGCACGTGCGGAGGGCGCCCGGTTGCAACAGGTGGCGGGAACGGAGCCTGGGGAGGCGCGGCCTGGGGTGGGCGGGTCTTGCTCTGACCACTCCCCCTCCTTCCCGGGAGGGGATCCACTCTGATTGCACCGCCACCCAATCAGGAGCTCCCGCTGTTGGAGCCACGCCCCCGCCCCGGCTGGAGCGCTTTGCAAACTGCTCCTAGTGTGATCCAGGCGGGCGAGGGGGGAGGAGTCCAACTTGGAAGCCCCCTCCTCCCCTGTTAAGAAAGGTCCCTCTCGGAGGGGTTTCCTGGGGGGGGGGATGTCTCCACCAGGCGATCTTGGTTTTGCAGGGAGAACGGCCGGAGCTCGGCCCGCTCAAAAGGCTGGACTTCAACTCCCAGAATCCCCCAGACTCTTGAACCTGAAAAGGGGGGGGGCTTCCACATTGTTTTTTTGACAGCTTTCCTGAAAACGTTGCAGGTAAAAAGCAAACACCATCAAGATAATAGTTACTTTCGTTATTCCCCGCTCCAAAAACGACACCAGGCTGTTTATTAGATCTCTTTATTCAGATTTTTTTTTCCTCTGCTAAGCAGTTCCCCTCCTGCCATATTCTCCAGGATTGGAAGATGTCCTCCCCCCCCCCCCATCTTTAAATACAATAAAGTATGGAAAAAACATTCAAAAGAATCCTTGAAGTGAGATTGACAGTTTCCCCACCTGGGCAGCTACAGTGACCGGCTGCTACCTTAAGGCAAGAATATCCCCTGTTTCGCTTAGCGACGGAAAGCTCAACTGTGGTCATAAGTCAAGGACTGTAGCATTTGCAGAGTCCTCCGTTTATAACCAGCCAAGCGTGGCAAATGGGTTTAGTAGGGAGGGGGAAAAAATGGATGGAGACCATTGGCGAAATCACCCCGGCTGAGGACGATGGGATTTAGAATAGAATAAAAGTTGGAAGGGAGCTTGGAGGTCATCTAGTCCAACCCCCTGCCCAGGCAGGAAACCCTATACCTCTTCAGATAAATGGTTATCCAACATCTTAAAAACTTCCAGTGTTGGACGACTTCTGGAGGCAAAGTTCTTCCACTGATTAATTGTTCTTGTTGTCAGGAAATCTCTCCTTAATTTCTCCTTTTCTTCCGGCCTCCCTCGCCTCCGGCTGGTGGTCAGGGGCAGGGGTGGCGGGGGTCCTTCTGGTTGGGAGGGGCGTACAGGACCCCCCTCTGAGCCCTGCAGGGGTGGTAAGGGGAGAGTCCCAGGGGGGTCTCTGCCACACAGCCCCCGGAGAAGTTGCTGAACAAGGAGAGCTTGATTTGAACCAGCAGCTGGCGCCCCTACGGAGGAAGAGGAGAGGGTCAAGGAAGAAGAGGGCCCGGGGGGGGGGGGGGGGGGCCTGCACTGAAAGAGGGGGGGGGCTGTTAGCGCAAACCCACCTGCCCGTCCGTCACACACTGCAGCTGGAACTGGGGCCCCAGGAGGGGCTCCAGGGCGCCCACGAAGGTGCTGAGCTGGGCAGAGAGAGGGGGGGGGGAGAGGGAGTCAGAAGCCCATCCAGATTTACAAACTTGTTAAAAAAAATAATCTTTATTGGTTATTAAACATTAAAAAAACATAAATAGAAAAATATATATCATTTCAATCTTATTCTAACATCCTATTCTATTATATCATTTCAATCTTATTCTAACATCCTACGCTTAAAAAGCGACTTAGATATTCAGCTACGTTTCCTCTATTTAATGATAAAGCTGAAATAACACAGTTTAAATCCAATATATCTTCGCTTCCTCCTCATTTCTTCATCTTCCTCCCCCCCCCAGTAATCTTTTCCCCCCATCCAGTCGTACCATTTTGACCATACACTGTAATAATCCGATTCTTTTTTGCCATTCTTTTTCATCGATGATTTAGATGCTTCTGCACACTGATATATTTTTTTGAAAAATCATGATATCTGAAGGTAAGTCTTACTGCGGTCAATAAGTGGATAGTTATTTTAAATAGTTGTTTTAAGTTTGGGGTTTTATAAATTTAAATTGTGGTTTTAAATTGAGCAGCCTTTGAAATATTTGATTTTAAATTTTAAATAATATATATGGTATTGTTTCTTGTTTTAATCTGGCTGTAAACCACCCCGAGTCTACGGAGAGGGGTGGTATATAAATTTAAATATATAAATAAAATAAATAAACTTCAATAAAAATGCAAGTAGAAAAATAGGGACCTCCTTTGGTGAGAAGGTAACAGCATTCCGTGCACCTTTGGCATTTAGTTTTGCTGGCCACATGACCATGGAGATGTCTTCAGACAGCGCTGGCTCTTTGGCTTTCACATGGAGATCACCACCAGGACGTCCACTCTCTGTACCACCCTGCGGAGCATGGCGGGTGCTCTGGGGCTGGTTCAGATCCAGAGCGCCTGCTGCGGCCTTGCACACCCAGGTTGAAGGGCGTGTGGGGTCAGCGGTCCATGTGCACCACCTGCACCCTGAAGTCAGCCAGGATCAGGCCACAGAGTGCCAAGCCGGCAATCTCCAGCACTCGCACGCCCTGAGCATTTAAAAGCAGCACAGATAGAAGGACAGACCAGCTGGGAGGAAATGGATGGCTGTCCTTCTATCCACGTCATGTCTAAATGCTCAGGGCGTGCGAGTGCTGGAGATTGCCGGCTTGGCACCAGTGCCTCTCTGCAGCCCGATCCTGGCCAACTTTGGGGCGCAGGTGGTGCCGGCTCAATATCCGGAACCGGCGCAAAACAATTGCCAGTTCCAAATATCAACAAATATCCAGTTATTTGGCCGTAGCGAATGGCTGAAGTGGTTTTTGGCTATGCCCTAGTTCTAATCTGACCATTAAACATATATTATGTTTAATACCTGATGTCCTGTCATCTCTGCACCCATGATGCAACACTGGTGACGAGGATGGGATTTAAAGAGACAGGAGGACAAGGAATAAAAGTAAGGAGCCCTTAATTAAAGTGGGAAAAGTAGAGGAAGGCGAGATGGCTGCCATCATTCCTCCAACCCATTTCAACCCATCTGAGGAAGATTGGGGAACATATATGGAGCACTTCCATATGTGTTTAGAATGTAATGATCTCTTGGGACTATCCGAGACCAAGAAGAGGGCATTTTTCCTAAACCATTGTGGGGCTAAAGTTTTTAAAATAGCCAGGTCCCTCGCTGCACCAGCTGAGCTAAAAAAATTAACTTGGACTCAATTAGAAAAACTGCTCAGAGTACATTATGCCCCTAAAACATCCTCTTTTGTCAAGAGACATGAGTTCTATAGGAGAGATCAACAAGAGGGTGAATCAATTAATGACTTTGTAGCAGAATTGAGAGAAGTTGTAGCAGCTTGTGAATTCTTAAATCTAGAAGAGGCAATGAGGGATCGCTTGGTTTTGGGGCTGCAGGACACTAATTTACAGAGTAAACTACTAATGAAGCCAAAAATTAAATTCCAAGAAGCTTTGGATGAAGCTTCAGCAGCTGAGGCATCACAAAAGTCAGCTATAGCAATGAAGCAAATTAATAAAGCAGCCCCAATTAAAGAAACAGCAACCATACATTATGGGGGTGCAAGTGAGTCAGACGAATCGGGGGATGAACAAATTCACCAGCTTGGGGCAGACACCAGAGAAAGGAAGCTTGAAAGAGAAAAAATAATTTTGTGCTGCACCAGATGCAAAGGAAACCACCACCCATCCAAGTGTCATTTTAAAGACACAATTTGTCAATCCTGTGAGAAGAGGGGTCATTTGCAGAGCAAATCTGAAAATATCCAGGCAACCCGGACAGGTGAGCCAGACAGGTGAACCCCCAACAAAACCCCAAGAGGTTCCAGGAAGCAAGGAGAAAGCAACCCTGGCCCAAGAGGGAAAAGAGTGTTGATCACACATTCAAGCACAGGGAAACTCATCAAACAGTAATTGTGGGTCGCTCCAGCTTAGGAAGCAAAAGCAAGGGAAAAATTAAAAAATTGGGGGCAACTGTGAAGATTGAAGGAGAACCTTGCAAAATGGAAATTGACTCTGGCTCAATCATCTCACTAATATCCTGGTCAACAATCAAGAAAATACAACAAAACCTGAAGGTGCCGGACCTTGAACCTTCCACAGTGTGGTTGAAGGACTATTAAGGTAACCAAATTAAAGTACTGGGAGTGGGACACTTTAACATTGAGTACATTGATGTTAACATTGGGTTTAAAGGGAAACTCCCATTAACAGTTGTAAGAAACAACAGACCGACCCTGTTTGGGTTGGAATGGTTCGTCCCTTTGCAGCTGAGAGTCATGGAAGTTAATCAGACAGAAGAGGATGTGTGGGAGGAGAGCCTGATGAAGGAATTTTCAGCCATTTTCGATGGGAAATTAGGCAAGTATACTGGAAACCCCATTTCCTTTAATTTAGACTCTAATGTAACTCCCATCAGGCTAAAACCCCGGAGGGTACTATTTGCTTTACAATCAAGGGTGGATGAGCAATTAGACAAGCTGCTTGCCCAAGGTGTATTAGAACCTATTGACCATGCCAAGTGGGAGAGTCCCATAGTGACTCCAATAAAACCAGATGGCTCTGTAAGGCTGTGTGGGGACTATAAAAATACTGTGCAAAGCATTACAGCAAAATGTGTATCCAGTACCAGTTGTACAACATCTCCTACACTGTTTGGGAAGGGGATTTTTTTTTTTTTGCAAAACTAGACCTTGCCCAAGCCTATCAGCAATTGCCTGTGGATGATGCCACTGCTGAAGCACAGACAATTGTAACACATCGGGAAGCCTTTAAATGCAGGCGTCTGCAATTTGGAGTATGTGTAGTTCCTGGCATATTCCAGAGTTTGATGGAACACATCCTGCATGGGATTGAGGGCTGTGTACCCTATTTTGATGATGTGCTCATCTCTGCTAAGGACCATCAACAATTACAGCAACGCCTGCGGGACATTTTCTCACGTTTCCAAGAGGTGGGTTTAGAGGTAAAGAGGGAAAAAAGTCAATTTGCAGTTAAGGAAGTTGAATTTTTGGGTTACCTTGTAGATCAGGCAGGAATTCGGCCGACTGCCTCAAAGATAAAGGCAATTAGGGATGCGTCCACACCGTCCACAAAGACTGAGCTGCAAGCTTTTCTGGGGTTGCTTAATTTCTATAATATTTTCCTACCGAAAAAAGCTACAATAGCTGAACCATTGCATCGGCTCCTGGACAAAAAAAAAACTGTTTGGAAGTGGGGCCAGAAAGAAGCGGAGGCGTTTGCCCAAATTAAGTCATTATTAACTTCTGACTCTCTGTTAGTCCAGTACTCCACCCACCTCCCTCTTTGTTTAACATGTGATGCATCACCTTTTGGTATGGGGGCGGTGTTAAGCTACATCATGTCTAATGGGATGGAAGCACCAATTGCTTATTACTCCCGCACATTATCTCCAGCAGAAAGTAACTATAGTCAGTTAGATAAAGAGGCTTTAGGTGCTGTGGCAGGGATTAAGTGTTTCCATGAATATTTGTATGGGCACCCTTTTACTCTGATCACTGATCATAAACCACTGTTGGGGATCATTGCCGGCGACCAACCTACACCAGCTATCCTGTCACCACGTATGCTTCATTGGACAGAATTTCTGGCTGCTTATAACTACAAACTGTATTATAAACCTGGCTCGTCTATTTCCCATGCTGATGCTCTCAGTCATTATCCTTTGCCTGCACCTGTGGACAATCCTGTTGATGAGACTACCGTGTTGCTTATTGACTTTTTACAAAACCCTTTACTGACTGCTTCCGAGGTTGCTAGAGCCACTACTAAGGACAAAGTTTTGGTGCGAGTGTTATATTGGACTCTTAAGGGTTGACCTGTTGGCCCTGTTCCAGGGGAGGATTTCAAACCATTTCGGATGCACCAAAATGAACTGTCTGTATTGGGGTGTTGTCTGCTCTGGGAGGATAGGGTGGTGATCCCTGAGGAGATGCGGCTGGAAGTATTAAAATTGATGCATGAGGGGCATCCAGGTATGGGGAGAATGAAGGGGTTGGCTAGAAGCTGTGTTTGGTGGCCTGGGATGGATAAAGAGATTGAATTTTGGGTGGCTAAATGTAGGGCCTGCCAAGAATCTAGACCAGCCCCTCCCCAAAGGCACCTGTACACGAATGGGACATACCAAAAACACCATTGTCATGCATTCATATTGATTTTGCGGGCCCTTGCCAAGGGTTGCAACGCACGGGTTACCGGATCTATTAGTCTTGGATAATGGGCCCCAATTTACATCAAATCATTTTGAAATGTTCCTGGCAAATCAGGGAATTAGACATGCCTTAACATCAACAGAAAATCCTGCCACAAATGGGATGGCAGAACGTTTTGTACGCATAACTAAAGAAGTGTTGGCCAGATTGGAAGGGGGGAACATTCAAGAAAAAATAGACAAGGTAATGTTTTGGCAACATATTACTCCAATAGCAGCAACAAACTAATGTCCTGCTGAGTTGCTATTGGGCAGAAAATTAAGCTCACATTTAGACAGACTCCATCCATATTACACACCTGAGCAATCTGTTGATTTTTCAAGTAAATATAGAACATTTAAAACAGGGGATTTAGTTTATGCACTAAATCACAATGGCGATCCAACATGGGTACCAGCACAGGTCATTCAAGTTACGGGTCCTCTCTCTTATAGATTAGGACGGACAACAGTGGAAAAGACATATAAACCAATTACGGAATAGAATAAGGCAAACTCTTAAGGAGCAACCACTGAACAATGAATCTGAAATAAATTTAGACCACACCTGTCCAGGAATTTTAAGGAGAGAGCCTGTAGACACTAACATAAGCCAGAGAAACCTGGAAGAAACAATAATAAACCAACCACAAGTAGATAATGAGGAACCATGAGCAATACACAACCAAGGAGAAACATTTGTAGCAAGGGAAGAGCAGAATACAAATTTCCCCAGCAGGGAAAGTGTACGCCAGTTAACCCGGTCTACCAAGCAACCGGCATGGTTGCGGGATTATGTTACCTAGTAAGGAGAAATTGCAAACCAGGGGAGAGGGGTGTTAAGTAGTCAAGTGACTGTTAGGAAGCAATTATCTAGGAAGCCATGTGGGAGGCAATTATCTAGGAAGCCATATGTAGGAGGCAATTACTTAGATGCATGTGAGCAGGATAATATGTTGCAATGATTGGTTGAAGCTAGGGGAAGTTTTCCTATATAAGGGAATCACAGCTGTTGTTCTGTTAGTTCCAGCTGACCATTAAACATATATTATGTTTAACTCCTATGTCCTGTCATCTCTGCACCCACGATGCAACACATAGTCTCACTAACTTTGTGAAATACAAGCAAGTAGGACTAGCTTAGCCCTTGTATGGATGCCAATTCTTCAGGGTAGTCCATGTTAGGAACCCAGTTCTATTAGTCTAACTGGAATGGTGCTTTATTTCTATAGGCTACAGTAACAGAATCTTGAAAACGTGACTCTATTTTGATTTTCTTTCCTTTTTCAGCACAGTGAATTAGGGTAGAAGCAGGCTGAGTTCTTAATGTTTTCCTTACTTCCCAGACTCAACATGTGTTTTTGTGACAGATTCTGCATAGTTTTTCTAAAGCCATCTCAGTGGCTTTCTACAGTGAGAGTCTGTATTAGTGCTTGGAAATCCCAGGGCTGTGAGATAGAATGGGAATTCAGATTATTTTGAAGGAAGTCAATGGCAAACCACTTCTATATTGTTGCCAAGAGCCTTCCATCAATATAAATATGAAATTATCAAGAGTCAAACATAGCCTGACGTTTGTTTCACTGATATTTTTATGAAATTTGACAAGCCTTGCCTCCTAAAGGTCTAGTTTGAGAAAATACTTTGTTTGCTATATTATGGAAAAGTGCAATCCATTTTTCAATCCCTCTCCAGATCCAGGAATCAAGTCATTCAGATTAGGCTACTGAGCCATCCAAATCTCTGCACAACAAATTCTAAGATGCGTTCCAAATCTAAAGTGAAAGGCATAGTGTGTTGCTAAACCAACATATGAAATTGGAAAACAGACGAAGACATTCAGCAGGATCACAAATTGTTAAATAAGAAACTATTAAAACATGAAGGGACTGTAAAACAGGAAGTTGGAACAAAAAATCAATTCTAATCTCTTCGGAGCAGGGAGGAGTTCTCTTTATATAGTAATAAAAGGTAAAGTTGAATAGTTACCATGGATTAGAAAACATACTATCAGCTTTAAGAAGAGATGCATGTGAGAAAGTGTCAAGTTACAAGAAAAAGAATATTTTGTTTAGAAATTGTAATCCCCGAATGAGGAAATAATCACCATTTTGTTTCTTTGAGTCAAATAGGCTCCCGTTAATTGACTGGACAAGTCCTTGCTGGATTCTTGTCAATACTTTTGGAAGACTTGCCTACTTCTTAGCTCTGAGAGAAAGGTGACCCATCTGGCTTCATGCTTAAGGCAGGACTACAATCCACAAATTTTCCAGTTATTAACCACTACAACAAATTGCTTTTCCAAATGAGGAAAGCAAACTGGCAAATGTGCAAGATACACAAGAAAATAGTTTCAATGGCGTTTTGAGGAACATACTGTCATGTATTGTAAATAGTTTTCAGTTCGGTCCACCGCTCTGGCAGGAAAAAGGAGGATTCAAATGATTGGTTCCTGCAGCAAACAGTCCCCTATATAAGAGGAGCTGTTTGAAGCAGCTGTAGTCACTATGAGCTGAAATAAAGAGCTGCTGAATGAGTCACATCTCGGCTTCCTCATTCAATCACCCAATCTAACACTTACTGTCAAAGACCACCATATTCATTGAGGAATGTATCATTAAGAGCCAGTATTTTGAGGACCGTCTTATTAAAGACCAACCACTAAAAAAAATCAACAAATGTAATTGGACTGACAAGTAGATGATGTGTATGAAGAGACTGTATAGACACTGTTAGATGGAAAAATCTCCATCGGTAGTCTCTGCTCCAAGAAACAGACATTGGAAACATGGAGACTGCTTGGAAAGATGGTTTATTGGTGGACAGGAATCACATG
>JANHFP010419529.1:0-11037 GCA_032468135.1 Calamaria suluensis
ACAAGGTACAACACTTAATGATAGTCATAGGGTACAGATAAGCAATCAAATCATATTAGGAAACAGTCAATATAAATATTAAGGATACAAGCAACAAGGTTACAGTCATACAGTCATTAGTGGAAGGAGATGGATGATAGGAACGATGGTAAGATTAATACTAATGCAGACTTAGTAAGTAGTTTGACAGTGTTGAGGGAAATATTTGTTTATCAGAGTGATGGCATTTTGGAAAAAACTGTTCTTGTTCTAGTGTGCAGTGTTCTATAGTGTCATATTTTCAGAATGATGTACCCCTTGCTCACAACAGTCTAGTCTAGTGGAAAGCCTCTATTAATATTAGCATTTCTGCTTAAAGAACAAGGAAAGGCAATTTCAATCTCATTCAGTGAAAATAATTACTACATCATATAATCATTTCGGATTAATCCCATTTGCTATTATTCAATTTATATATATTGTGATTTAACATTGAAACAGTTATCTGCAAAAAAAACATTAAAGACTTACAAATACAGTGACTGCTTGATGGGTCCAACATAGTACCAGGCTTACAAGTACAGATAAAGCTGCCTCGGGTATTCATGCATTCTGCATTTTTACATATGCCTTGAATTGTACATTCATTAATATCTACAAGTAATAAGAACAAACAGTTAGCCAGGCTTCATTAAATGTAAAATCATGGAATTAAAGAATTTTACACTTGTAAGGACCATAAGGATCACCTTATCCAATTCCCTACAATCTGAAGAGAAAAAAACATCCAGGAAATATAGATTTTTTTTAACCTTTTATTAAAATCTCTAAAAATTGAGAACCTATAATCTCAATATGTATACTTTCCATGGTTTTACGGATCTCATCATCAGAATGGTTTTTTTCTTTATATCTATATAAAATCTAGATAACTGCAAAATACTTTGTAAACAAAGCTATATAACCAATGTCCTAAGGTGGCCCCTAAAATATTTCCAACAAAAAGGGAGAAAAAATCCATTTGATCTTCTGCATGTCCCAAACTTCAAATTACCTAAAAAAAAGGATTTCTGTGATAGCAAGAAAGAATGAATAATATAGAATATGCAAATATGTTTTTATTGGACAATACAACTTATTCAACTAGACGGATAGGATTCTAGAGAATACTATTTTGAATACTTGGTTGAATAAATTCGCTTTTTGTACAATTAAAATAAAATAACTGGAAATTGGCAAACAAATTTTAATGATAATGGTGATGATCGGATGGTGGGGATTGTCTTTTGATTCCTAAAAGCAGAAGAGAGTAAACAAAGAAAGAAAAAGAGACAAAAAGATGAAAGAGGGAGGAAGCCAGGGGGAGAGAGAGAGAAGGAGGGAGGGAAGGTGAGGGAAAAAGGAGAGGAAGGAAGGATCACAAACCTGGAACTACTAGATACAGATTCAGAAAATAAAAGAGCCCAGCTGGAAGGTACCCTGCTCCAGCAGGACAAGTGAGTTTCTGTCTTTTGACACACACCCCATTCACATAGCCACACCCACCAAGTCACATGACCCACCAAGCCACACCCACCAAGCCACACCCACAGAACTGGTAGCAACAGTTTTTAGATTTCACCCCTGCCCTATACCCATGATGACAAACCTATGGCACGAGTCATATCTGTGGGCACATGAGCTTTGCCCTAGCTCAGTTCCAGAGTGCATACACATGCTGGCCAGCTGGTTTTCGGGCCTTCCCAGGCACACTGGAAATAAGGAAGTGGGCCATTTCCACCCCGGAGGGGATGGGGAAATCCATTTTTGCCCTCCCCAGGTGCCTAGAAAGCCTCTGGAGCCTGGGGAGGGCGAAAAATGAGCCTTCCAGGCCGACCATGCCATTGCGTGGCAAAAGCAGGGGGAGTGCCCAGGGGGCACATTGAATTAACGCAACCCACCTGTGCTCCTCCCACGCAACAACAAAAGGGTTAGCTATCACTGCCCTATATCATTTCAGTTGTCCAGTATTTTCTTTAAAACCTCCAGTGATGAAGCACCTACAACTTAAATTAATCAAGAATGAATGAAAGAAGCTGAAAGAATCTTTCACAAAATTGTATCAAATTAACAAGACAACAATGAGTAATATAAATGAAGATGTTAAAATTATTTCAACTGAAACATTGGTCCAAACAAAACACCTGATGGATGCCCTGGTCCATGTAACCACTGAAGTTTATATTTATATTTTAAACTGCAGTATAAAATATAAAGCAATGAAGTTATTGAGAAAGGAAAACTAAGTAGAAAATATTATTTAAATGAAAGATTAAGAAAATCTGCATAGTTGAGTGGTTTGAAGAATTTGAGGCAAGAAAACCTGAAAAATAAGGAAATCAAAACTAATCTGTGCATGAAGTACAACCTGGGGAATTGCAGAAGCTTTAGGACAGGGGTCCTCAAACATGGCAGCTTTAAGACTGGAGAATTCTGGGAGTTGAAGTCCACACATCTTAAACTTGCCCAGTTTAAGGATTTCGGATTTAGGAGAATTGAAACCAACAGTCGTGGCTATTGCAGAGAAGATCAAATGAGATGATGTGAAAATTCAGTTCCAACAGAAATTTCAGTTTAGAGCACATCAGTATCCGTTATATAAAACCCTTGAAAATAGATTGATCATAAATAATGAGAAACTGAATGACAAAGAAGAGGCCCTAAATTTTAGAAACATTTGTGGGAAAACAATAGGAACCACAATAAGAACACAACATAGATAAGCAATTTGAAAAGGCAGTGAAAGTACTTGATGTAGGAGACCTTTGGATAACTGAGGAAATTATATGAAAGCAATCAGAGAAGGTTAAAAACTGGAGTGCTCCTGGAGCAGATAAGCACAGATTTCTGATTAAAATCATTAACAAATCTACACTTGAGGTTGAAAGACCAGAAGGGTAAGGTTTTGGAAGCACCAGAAAATGAAAAGTGGACAACATGAATAAACAACTGGAAGGATACTCCTAATTCAGAAGAAGGGAAATGAGTTTGAAAACTACAGATCCATAACCTGTTTGCCAACAACATACAAGCGGCTTTTGGGAATAATTACACATCAAACCTACAGCTACTTGAAAAGAAATGATTTACTCCCTGTAGAACAAAAAATGTACTTTGGGAGGGGGAAAATATAAGGAACAAAAAAATTAACCACCACCACCCCAAAAAAACCAAATTTGTGACACAGATAAACTTTTAAAAGGTATTTGGATCTGTTTCACATAACTGAATTGAAAATTTCTCAAAGCATTCATCAATTTATGAAAATTTCAGTAATGATTTTGCAAACAAAGCTGATGTTTAATGGCTAAAAATTAGAAGTCAGAATCAAGTGTTGAATTTTCCAAGATGACCCATTAGCAACTTTACAGAGTCCTTGCCTATAACAATTGGGACTAGAACTTTCACTGCCAAGTAATGTGGTCATTAAATACACTCAATTTTACAACTTTTATTGTCATGCATAATGGTTGCATAATGCAACCAAGTATGTGTGGTTAATGTTAAAGGAAATTTGTTGTGGTAAATGCTCCTGAAGCTGCTGAGAAATATTTCAATATTTATTTTAATTTTATATAATACTGGATTCTGCAATATTTATCTCTGTTATTTCAGAACTGATTTTTCATTTATATTTGGCCCAATCTATGAGATGTTATCCTATCATTTGACTTACATACAAGGAATACAATTCAATCCTTAATCTGTTCTCCTAAAACTGCTTTCTCTCAAAATTTTGTTTTACCCAATCTTCTGATACAATGATTCTTTTGGGTATTAGAAGCTTCTGTTCACAACTAATAAAATATACCACAGTATTGCAATATTATACTTCTTCTTGGAGAGAAATATTTCAAAGACTATCAGTGTAGATGATGGGTACAGGAAGAGAACTCTCTGCTTTGGAGTCAGCATGGGAAAACTGTATCTTCCTTGAGTTAAAGAATGAGATGCTACTGGATGGCAAAGAAAATAGAAGTAAGTAAATCGTTTTTTACTCTATGTGATCTGGATGATTAGCTAGGGTAAATAGATTTATCGGCAAGAAGTCAGAGAATTTTAAAAGCTATTTCTAATATAAAAATGCTACAATGTAAAATAAACCTGCAGAATTAATTTTTAAGGACATTGTTTTAAGATTTGTACTTGTGGAGATAATAAAGGGAATTGAGAACAAGCAAACAAATGTGACAATTACAGTTATATCATGTTCTAAAATTGTAACTTAATGTGCTTGTATTGGCAAACGGCACAGAGGAAAATATTAACCTTTGATTCAGAGATATATCTTCACTTTGGCAATAGTGAAGTCCTTTAAAAGCCAATTCTAGCCATCCCAATTTAATCTTTCTCTTTCCCATCCTACTGGGCGATCCTCTGGTATCTCTTTCTTTCATCCAAATGGCTCTTAATCATCTCAAGGGTGCTTTTTCAAGAGGCAACTCATTCCCCACCTTATAGTCAGAGCTGAAGTAGTTGTTGGATGAGAAGCAAAACATCTTCAAAGAAAAACAAGAAAGTCCAGTTGCTTCTTGAAAAATCACCCTTGGGACAATTATGATCTGGATGACTGAGAACCTCCATAGACAATTCCTCTTAATGTTTAGGCGTGAGATTCTGACCAAGCCAGTCCTGCCACTCATGGACAGAACATTATTTATAAGTTGCCAGAAAGGTATGTGAATATAAACATAGAGAAAATTGTTCCTCAAACACCATCCGCAGAACATGTAGAACTGGGGATATAGAGTGGGATTTTTGGTGTTTAAAGAAATTACAATCTTATGTGCATATCCCTATCCACACAAAATTTATATTATCTATGAACCTTGTATATCTTTGATTATCTTAGTTTTCTTCTCTGTAATTCCAGTAATCCAGTAATCCTTCCCCTTGTGAATAACGTGAGTCAGGTGTCTCCATATTCATCTTTATTAAGAACTAGGTAACTGGCATCACCGATTCCATGCTGGAAACTGAAGTTCCAGCTCAAAACACAGATATACCTTCCTTTCTAAAAACAAAACTCCACCCATTATAGTCACATTCTCCAATCCCAAGTCATACATCATAACCACACCTAAATATGTCTTCTCCTCTGATTACCAGTAACACCCATCCCATAATTATAACCACTCCCCACTTCTTAAAGTGGCAACTTGAAACTTCTTTCTGTTACTGTTTCCAAAGCTGACACTCTGTCCTTCACTCTGTCTGAATCAATTTCAGTGTACATATGGTTCCCAATCTATTTTGGAATCTTCCCAACTCAATCCATCCTGGCCATTTCACAGCCAATCTACCTTTGAATATTTTCCTGAATCTAATAATAAGCCAAGGATGGCTGTATGTTAACTGTTAGAATATCATTGGCTAAATGCCTTCCAGAAGCCACCTTTCAACATGGGTAAAGCCTAGCAGACTTCCCTAACAAAGTCTGCTTCTGCCAGAGGTGGGTTTCAGCAGGTTCTGACCAGTTCTGGAGAACCAGTAGTGGAAATTTTGAGTAGTTCAGAGAACCAATAGTAAAAATTCTGACTGGCCTTGCTCCCATCTATTCCCTGCCTCCCGAGTTCCAGCTGATCGGGAGGAAATGGGGATTTTGTAATATCCTTTCCCTGCCATGTCCACCAAGCCACACCATGCCCATCAAGGCATGAAGACTGGCTGGATGACTTGGGGCCAATCACTCTAGCTCAGTCCAACCCACCTTGGGAAGATGATTGATGGAGTTGTCCTTCTTTGTCAACAAGCTACCACACCTCAGAAAGAAACATAGAAAACAAGCCAGTGTTTTGGATTTCACAACCCAGTTAAATCATATGTTTTGAAAGAGGAAAGTTAATTCTGATGATCTCAGATGGAAATTCTTCTGGATTTATACTCGTGCAAAGATGTCTATTGTATTAGTCACTTAATTGCGTCTTTTTTGTCATTGCCAGCAAATTGTAAAAGAAAACAGTTAAAATATTTAAGAAAAATTTAGGTAGGAACAATTCTACCCATTATTCCTGATGCTAGGATCTATGGGATTGAAGGCATGACTAATGAGAATAAGTCCCCCCCTTGATGTAGAGCAGGGTGTCAAACTGGTGGCCCATGGACCAGATGTGTAACACACAGGCCACGCCCACCCCAGCTCCGGAAAGGGGAAAAAAGTCATGATACATGACATGATGGCAAGGTAACATGGCAAGTTTGACACCCATGATGCAGAGCCATTATTGCTGAGTACAGTTAGCTGAGTAGTTGTGGTTGTACTTAACCACAGTTTTTATTAAAGGAGAATGCAGTGGTGGGTTTCAACATTTTTACTACCGGTTCTGTGGGTGTGGCTTGGTGGGTGTGGCTTGGTGGGTGTGGCTTGGTGGGCATGGCATGTCCAGGCAGTTACCAGGAGACAGCATTAATTTGAAGGCACAAATAACAAACAAACAAAAATCACATTGGTATCCCTTGACTTCATGAGTTTTTGAAGCTTCAGTTACCTCCTTTAGTAATTTTGCACTTGTCTGTTAGGTTTGGTGGTCTGTAGCTGTCTCCTACTTAGATATCCCTTCTGTTGGAAATGATATCTAGAACAGAAATTTCTGCTCTATTTTATTGGAAAATTAAAATTTTCCTTTTAATTTAACCCAAATGCCTTCCACGCTTATTTTACCATGGATACAATGGGCCTTTTTAGAGTTGAGTGCATTCCTGAAATACAGTGTTGAATTATGTTCTCTTTTGTGGGTTCCACTAAAACAAGGTGTATCAGCCAAGGCAACTATTTCATTTTTGTGATCACTATCATATTTCACTTTGTGCTTTATGACATCCAATTCATCTTGCTTGTAACTCATAGGTTATGCATTAATATAGAGACACTTTAAAAAATGGAATTTAGGCTCCCTATGCTACTTTGTGGAGAGGATGTGGCAGAACCTGGGGGCAGAGTTAAAAGAGGGATCAGTTGAGAATCCCTACAGCGTCACAAGCAAACTAAGTCCAACCTCCAAGGAATTCCTTTGCCCCTCATCTAACTGTAATCAGGTGTTAACCATTAGATCACACATTTCCAATGCATAGGCCTGAGTAGTAATAAATCAATTTAATTGGACTTTTCCACCTGATAGTTTCCTTTTTGTGTGTATTTCATTAGTTTCTTTGTGAAACCAGTGTGAGTTTCAGAACACTTCACTTTGCTGTTGTACTCAACCCTTTACTTGCAAACCGATTTCTTACCAATTATTATTATTAAATTATTTAAGAAAAATGCATTTTAAACCAAAAACATAAGGTCTGCGTCCCTGTGTACAAAAACTATTACAACAGTGCAATGCAATATATTTTATATTAGAGCTGCACCACTCTTCAGGTTTGGTCAGTGGTGTGTTTCAAATTCTTTTACTACCGGTTCTGTGGGTGTGGCTTGGTGGGCATGGCATGGCTTGGTGGGCGTGGCAGGGGAAAGATACTATAAAATCTCCATTCCCACCCCACTACAGGGGAAGGTTCCCTCAAAATCCCTGTTTGCTCCTGATCAGCTGGGACTCAAGAGGCAGAGAATAGATGTGGGGCCAGTCAGAATTTTTACTACTGGTTCTCCGAACTACTCAAAATTTCTGCTACTGGTTCTCCAGGGTGAACTGATCAGGGTTTGGTTGAAAAAAATATTGAGGCATGAATGTAGCCTGCTCTCTTTAAAGCAACCATGTTTTTTTCTGGATTACACGTAAATGGTTATAGCACAGCTGTTTAGTAAATTGCAAACAGGTATTTCATTTGGATCAGAACATATTACTGAATCAGGTCATCAAAAGTGCTGGTCATCAAAACAACAAAGAAAATCATAATTAACTAACACAAAATCACATAGCTAATTAAAAACAGCAAACCCAGCTATAGAAGTAAAAGATGCAGAATTAATTTCTACCACCAAGTGGCACTGCTATACAACATCTGTGTAGCCTCATCTTGTACAGGGAGGAAATAAGATTTTATATCACATAAACTGAAACAAGATTCCAATATAAAGGAGGAATTTATTTGGCATCAAGTGATTACTATTCTTTCTAGTGCAATGATTGAATTCAAGTGTGATATATATTTATTATATTAATAACCACTACTAGGATGGTGCATAATCAGTGGTGGAATTCAGCAGGTTCAGGCTAGTTCCGGTGAACCAGTAGTTAAATTGCTGACTGGCAATTTAACCCACCCTTTCCAGGAGTCCCCAGGTGCCCTATTGTGGCTTCCAGGTAAGTGCCAGGAGGCCTACTAGACTAAGGTGACCATCCGTCCCACTTTTAGCGGGACGGACATGCTTTTTTGCTGAAAGTCCCGCATCCCGCAGCCATCTTTAATTGACCCGTTTTTTTAATCTGTTCCAGGAAGTCTTGTCCAGGAAGTCTTGTTCCGCGCACTCGCACACGCAGATGGATGAGAAGAGGACTTCGTTCTTCCTGCAAGTTATTCCTCTTTCTCCACCCCCCACCCCCCAATCAACAGTGCCCGGGCTGCCAGGAGGCCTGGGCGATTTTTAAAAGTCCAGTTTTTGGTTTTTTTTCCTTCCTCCCTTGGCAGTGTCGTCCCCCCCCCCCCATCGACGATGTCCCGCCATAGGATTTCTGAAATCTGATCACTTTATACTAGACCCAAAATTGGGTGTGTCAGGGCACAGCAGCGTCACCCACCTGTGACTCATTTTTGCTCCCAGGAGGCTGCAGGGAGGCCTCTTAGGCCCAAAATGGGGCACGGGGGGGAGGGTTGCCCCCGCAGCCTGTTTCTGCTCCCAGAGGGGTGCAGGAGGCCAAGTGGCTCAACCTTTGCTGACAAGATGGCACAAAGATATAGTTTGGAATTTACTTATTACATTGTTGGAATGTTGGAATGGTATATATAATGACCTTAGGAGACAGGCAATGAGACACATGAGGGTGTTAAATAGGGCTAAGAAACAAAGCGGAGACTCAATTCTAATACAACAGCTCTTTTATTAGTTACAGCCAAAGTCAAACCGCAGGCTTTCCCTTGACAGCTCCGTCTTTTATAGTGAAGCTGTCAAGGCTCCAGCCAATCAGGAGGCGAGCTTTTCCCGCTCTTTCCTGGACTGTACCAAGTACACAACAGAGGGACTGGTCAGATAAAATGCAGCTTAGCTCTTAGCAGGAATGTAGGTGGGGCAAGAGATACAAAAAAACACTTCTTGGTTTCTTGGGCTGTTAAAGGGATATTGGAATAAAAGAATTTTCAGATTTTGCAATGTCAGTATGACCTTACAATAAAGTAGAATTAACTCATCTGGTCATGCTTCCTGACTGGTCTACATCATAAGGCTGATAGTTGCCTTCTGAGATGCTTTTTGAATTTCCAGTCTAGCTTGAAATTCCCTGATCATCTCCCAACTCTATATCTATTTAACTTGCTCTTGCTTAACTGGAAGGTTGGCCATGTGTTGCAAGCAAGGGCAGTTATCCAATTCCAATTTAATAGATTTTAAAGACTGCCATAGTGCACTGAGAATCTAAACTCATGCCTTAAAATGAAAGACAACTGCTTTGTTGAAAGAGACAGATGATCTGACAAAAATGTGTAGAAAATAGCTAAGGTAGCAATGTCTCCTACTATACAGAGAGTTGACTGCTATATCAATAGCAACTGGAAAATTATCTCTTTGAAGATGACTTCAACCCAAAGGTCTGTCCAATCATATCCAGGTTAAAGATTAAGTATTCTAAGAAGACTACATTGGTGATTCAAACAATCTATCACCATTACATATTCAGATAGCAAACAGAATCGACATACAGGCTATCTATAACAAGCTATAGCGAGATTTATTTCTATTGACTTTATCATAAATTATTTCTGCATTTGCATTTAAGTATATTGATGTTTGTGTAATATGCTGATGTTATCTGGACCTGCAGTGCTTTTTGTGATAAGGGATCGTTAACAATTAAGGATGCCCATCTGTATTTGAAATACAAGGAGTTGCTAGGTCACAGATCTCGATGGTTCAAAAAAAAAGTAAGCACTGCAGAACAGAATGGCAAACCAACCATTATAAAGAGGAAGTTGATGAAACAGAAAGATAAAAGTAGAAGAGATGAGTAAGAGAGCTAGTGAAATTAATCAGATTTATTTTCTTTCTTCTTTTGCATTTTTAGTTTGTTTAGAGTTGTATCTTCTCTCTCTCTCTCTCTCTCTCTCTCTCTCTCTCTCTTAAAGGTTGATCATTCTTTGTTAATTGTGTGTGGGCCAATGTGTATTGTGTTTATTGGAAAAAAAAATGCTGCTAACTCAGTTGGATGGAAAAGTAAAGCAGAAGTTCTTGTAAGCTTGGCCCTAGTGAAAGTTAAAAAGGCATAATATCAGCTCTAGCAATACTTTTCAAATTGGGAATGCTAAACAAGATAATTTGTGGAGATTAGTAACAGATGCTGAAACTTAACAGAAAAAAGAATTATTCCAAATGAATTCTATTAACTTAGTATATTTCAGAGGACTACAGTAATACATATGTGGGGACTTTAAATAAAATATGAAGCAAATGTGCACAGTCATCACTCAAGGATAAATAATTCCTGAGAGATGACTGTGTGCATTTGTTTAATGTTATCAATCTAGAGCAGTGATGGCTAACCATTTTGCCATCTTGTGCCAAAAGCGTGGGGAACATCGGGAGGGGGGGGGGAGGTTGTGAGTGTGCATGCCCACACCCATAATTCTATGCCCACTGCTCCCTGCACATGCCCGTGCGACCCCCACTTTTGGCAAATGATGGCACAGTGGTCCTGTTTTCCACCCTTCTCAGGCTCCAAAGGCTTTCTAGGAGCCTGGGGAGGGTGAAAATAGTCTTCCCCATCCCACCCCCAGAGGCCCTCCAGAGGCCAGAAATGGCCCGTTTGCTGACTTTCGATCCCACTGTAGCTGAGCTCACATGCCCACCAATATGGCTCTGTGTTCCATTTGTGGCATGTGTGCCATAGGTTTCCCACCCAGGATCTAGAGGAACATACCAATCTGAAG
>JANHFP010419635.1:0-11026 GCA_032468135.1 Calamaria suluensis
CCCTTAAGGAACTCTTAAAAAACGTGAAAGGTCCACGGTAGACAGTTTAAGGGAAAAAGCACGGGGATTAGCAAGACTAACAACAGGATCAGGTAGAGTGTTCCAGACATTTATAACTCTGTTGCAGAAGTCATACTTCCCACAGACTAAATTAGAGTGATTAACATTGAGTTTGAATCTATTGGTAGCCCATGTGGTACTGTTTACAGGTAGGGATTTTGGTAATAGCAATAACAGTAGACTTATATACTGCTTTGCAATGCTTTTCAGCCCTCTCTAAGTGGTTTACAGAGTCAGCCTGTTGCCCCCAACAATCGGGCTCCTCATTTTACTGACTTCGGAAGGATGAAAGGGCTGAGTCAACTTTGATCTACTGAGAATTGAACTGCCAAACTGCTGGCAGTCGGCAGTCAGCAGCATTAACCTGCAATTCCGCATTCCGACCACTGGGCCACCACAGCTGTTCATTTATCTTGATTTAAATCTATCCTTACTTATAAGATAAATAAACAGAAAAAGTAAGTTTGAACAAGAAAGCTTTCCAGGAAAGAGGGGTAAAAAAATAAAAGCACGGGAAAGAAAAGGGAAAATGAAAAAGATAGCTAGAAAAAGAATAACATCCTACTTTTGTGGATACAGATAAATATTTTTTTTAAAAAAGTTCAACTCTTGTTTTATGGTTAACATTTGTCTACATTATGTCCATAGTCCCTGGCTAATCATCACAACCCCAAATCAACTTTCATTTCTTTTACTTTCTCACCAAAAAAAATATCCAAAAGTGGTTTCCAAGTTGAATATGGTTTTTAATGGTGGACAGGACCAGGTGGTTTGAGATCCTGGGCAAAAAGAACATGATTGAGAGAGAGAAAAAAAATCCTCTATTCAGCTTTGGATTTGAGCAGGAGATCCTACACTATTTCTAACAGACGGCAGTCCAGTCTCTTCTTGAAAGCTTCCAGTGATGGAGCTCCCACAACTTCTGAAGGCAACTTCTGTTCCATGGGTTGATTGTTCTCACTGTCAGAAAATTTCCCCTTATTTCCAGGTTGAATCTCTCCTTGAACAGTTTCCACCCATTTTTCCTTGTCTGGCCTTCCGGTGCTTTGGAAAATAGCTTGACCCCCATCCTCTCTGGGGCAGCCCCTCAAATATTGGGACATTGGTATCATGTCTCCCCTGGTTCTTCTCTCCACTTCATGCAACTGTTCTTCATATGTTTTATCAGCCAGTCCCCTAATCATCTTTGTTGCTCTTGTTGACAATTTATCTAGTCTTATATACCAATGATACATTATTTTATAAAAAATACCTTTGTAATTCAATGTAAATTTTAACCATTTATTCCGCCTGCTGTCTCATTGGTCCAACTGTGTATTATAAACTACTTTTTTTGCCCATTTTATCATACATTTTACATGTGTTTTCCCTGTGTTTTCCATTTTCATAATTTGGACCAAAAAACTTGGATAAAAATATTAATGTGCATTGTTGTTGTTGTTGTTAGTTGCAAAGTCGTGTCCGACCCATCGCGACCCCATGGACAATGTTCCTCCTGGTCCTCCTGTCCTCCACCATCCTCTGGAGTCCACCCAAGCTCACGCCTACTGCTTCAGTGACTCCCTCCAGCTACCTTGTTCTCTGCCGTCCCCTTCTTCTTTGGCCCTCAATTTTCCCTAGCATTCATTCTTTCTGGCGCTACTAGTACTAGCCCTCTGCTCTTCCCCAGTAGCATATCTGACACCTTCCAACCTGAGGGGCTCATCTTCCGGCGTCATATCATATATCCTTTTGGTACTGTCCATGGGGTTTTCATGGCAAAGATACTGGAGTGGGTTGCCATTTCTGTTATGTACTGGTAGGAGTTCTCACTCCAGTCCACCTCAAGGAGACTTGAGGTGGTCATCGGGGATTGGTCAGGGCTGCAAACAACCCCCGCTATAAGGAGGTACTGTTTGCAGCCAAGTCAGCTGAAGTCACTATGAGCTGAATAAAGAGCTGCTACAAGGATCAAGTCTCGGCTTCCTCATCCGATCACCTGATCCAACACTGGCGACGAAGAGCAGGGAGGAGGACAAAGAGATGCCAACCATCCAGGAAGCAGCAGAGATGGCAACGCCGGCACCAACCCATACGTGTTTCACCGTAGAGCCGTTCGACCCGAGGGAGGAAAGCTGGGAGGTGTATATGATGAGGTTCCAGGTCTTCTTACAGGCCAACTCCATGGAAAATGCTACGGACAAGGTAAAAGCTGCCGTGTTCCTAACCCAGTGCGGCAAAAAGGTTTTTAACAAGGCAGTGAGTGTGTCAAAACCTACACCCTTGCAAGACATGGAATGGAAAAAACTAAAGGAAGCTCTGGAAAGCTACTACGCCCCAGCTGTGTCCACAATGGCACAACATTTTGAGTTTAGGAGCACAACCCAACATTCGGAACAGACTATATCGCAATTCCTGGATGTGCTCCGTGAAAAAGGCACCTTTTCTGAGTTCCCCGACCCAGACAATGACATTAAAGACCAACTAATCTTTGGAATCAAAGACAAGAGTCTTCAACAACGTTTAATAAGGGAAAAAAACTGTCTTTAGAGGAAACAATAGAAGAAGCCTTTGCCAGGGAACTATCTGAGAGAGCAGCGGACTCCCTTCAAAAAATGTCCCTGAGTAGCCACCCTGGGGTGCATTACAAGGTGACCTTAACAACCCCTGATGAGAGTGAGGAGGAAGAAGTGTGTTTCTCCTGAAACAAAGGTAACCATAGCTTACCCCAGTGCCGGAGCGGAGGGGGGGGGGACACCGAAGAAATGCTCCAGCTGTAAGGGACGGCACCCCAGAGTTATGTGCAAATTCAGGGAAGCTATATGCCAGCGGTGCAATAAAAGGGGGCATCTCGCCCATGCCTGCAGAGCTGAAAAGCCGTATGACTCATCGGATGACTCCCCAGGAAGAGGCACTTCAAAGGGAACTGCGGCAAAGCTACCCAGCCGAGAACAAAGGGAAAAGAAAGCAGTGTGGCTGGAAGCAAAAACAGTGAGTATATTGGAAAAACAGACTGTACGTATTGGTCAAGCGAGAGTGAGGGGCGAGCCTCCCGTTTATGTGACAGTTAAGATAGAAGGAGGCCCGTGCACAATGGAAATAGACAAGGGGGCTTCTATTTTCTTGATTTCCTGGGAGAGGCTGAAGCAAATAGCCCCCAAAATCAAAAAGAGCTGTGTTGAGTCACAAGCAGTCAAAGTAGTTGACTGCCAAGGGAACCGCATCCCAATCCTGGGTTCCCATTAGGTCACAGTACATTTCTGAGGAAGCAAGAGTTCCAGAGAAAGCTGCCAATACTAATTGCCAGGGGGCAAGTGCCGACGCTGCTGGGGAGGAATTGGTTGTCGCCACTCGGCCTGCACATCGAAGGCATGTACCACGTGGAAGGGTCCATCGAGGAGTTCCAGGACGTGTTTGCATCAACCCTAGGAAGGTATGTAGGAACGCCCATATCATTTAATTTAGAGCCGGGTGTGGCCCCAATCCGCTTAAAGGCCCGGAGAGTTCCATTAACTTTAAAGCCACTAGTTGATGCAGAACTAGACAAGCTGATAGCCCAAGGGGTAATTACGCCCATGGACCACACAAAATGGGAGACCCCAATCATCACACCCTTAAAGGCGGATGGCTCCATTAGGATCTGCGCGGACTATAAGTCAACAATCAACAAAGTGCTACAACAAAGTGCCTACCCAGTGCCTGTGGTGCAGCATCTATTGCATTCGATAGGTGCGGGAAACATTTTTGCGAAATTAGACCTGGCGCAGGTGTATCAGCAGCTTCCTGTTGACAAGGAAACTGCTGAAGCTCAAACAATAGTCATGCATAGAGGGTCATTTAAATGCAATAGGCTCCAGTTCGGAGTGAGAGTCGCCCCAGGAGTTTTCCAAGTGCTCATGGAGCGCCTCCTACTGGGTATACCCAGAGTTGTTCCATATTTTGACAATGTCCTAATTACCGCGTCAGATGCCAACCAATTGGATAACCGCCTCCGCGTGGTTTTACTCAAATTCAGGGAAGCCGGGCTGAAGCTTAAATCATCCAAATGCATTATTGGGGCCCAGGAAGTCGAATTCCTTGGCTACAGAATTAACGGCAAGGGAATTTTTCCAACTGCTGAAAAAATTAGAGCAGTGAAAGAAGCACCCAGCCCAGGTCTAAGGCTGACCTACAAGCGTTCCTAGGGATCCTCAATTTTTACAGCGTTTTTTAAAAGGACAAAGCCACAATAGAACCACTGCATCACCTGTTGCGGAAAAGAGTTCCTTGGCAGTGGGGCCAGAAAGAAGCCGCCGCATTTAGAGCCATAAAAGATTTATTAACTGCTGACTGTGTTTTGATGCAATACTCACCAACCCTCCCACTTGTGCTAGCTTGTGATGCATCCCCATTTGGGGCGGGAGCAGTCCTAAGCCACCGATTACCCAATGTCAAAGAGGCACCCATTGCTTATTTTTCTAAAACATTAGCCCCTGCTGAGCGTAGGTATGCCCAAATAGACAAAGAAGCTTTGGCGATCTTAGTGGGGGTCAAGAAATTCCACGAGTATATCTACGGTTGCCATTTCAACATTGTGACCGACCAACTACCCTTGCTGGGTTTAATTGCGGGAGACAGGCCCACCCCCACATTGTTGCCAGCCAGATTTGTGAGGTGGCAGTTGTTCCTGTCAGCATATGACTATAAGCTAGTACACCGGGCAGGGAAGTCTATGGGACACGCCGACGCCTTAAGCAGATGCCCTCTGCCAGAAGAGTTAGTAGACCCTGTTCTGGTTTTGTCTGTGTTCGCCATGAATCTGATGGACAAAGCGCCAGTCACCGCGGCAATGGTGGCTAAGGCCTTGGCAAAGGATGCCACCATATGGACAGTGCTGAACTGGGTTACGAGGGGGTGGCCGACGAGTGAACCAGCAGGAAATGAACTCAAACCGTTCTCATGCAGGTGAATGGAATTGTCTGTAGTGGGGGGGGGTACTGCTTTGGGGGGACAGGATTGTTATCTCTACAGCGCTCAGACAGCAAGTACTAGAAAACCTCCATGAAAGCCACCCGGGTATAGTCCGCAAGAAAGCCCTAGCATGAAGTTACATGTGGTGGCCAGGCATGGATGGTGATATACAGCATTTTGTAGCCAAGTGCACACCCTGCCAGGAGTCAAGACCAGCCCCCCCCCCAAGACGCCCCCACACACATGGGAAACCCCGGCAGGGCCTTGGAGCAGGATCCACATAGATTTTGCAGTGCCATTCCATGGCCAGATGTTCCTCATAGTGGTAGATGGTGGTAGTCCTTAATGAGGCAAACCACTTTGGAGGCAGTCATCTTGTTGCTACGGCACCTATTCGCCACACACGGACTGCCTGACACACTCATGTCTGATAATGGACCACAGTTTACATCTACCATGTTCAAGGGATTTGTGGGTAACCTGGGAGTGAGACATGTCCTTACGTCTCCTTACAACCCGCAATGCAATGGAATGGCCAAAAGAATGGTCCAAACAACCAAACATGGGTTGTCCCAGCTAGGGCCTGGGGGGTGGCAGGAACATATTGACTTATTCCTGTCTTGGCAGCATGTCACCCCATGTGCAAGCACGGGGAAAAGCCCAGCCAAGATCCTCATGGGGAGGAAACTCAGGACAACACTAGACAGATTACACCCCACTTACAACCCCAAGTCAGATCCCAAGAGGGAGTGTGAAACCAGAAATTTCCATGAGGGGGACAAGGTATATGCTAGGAACCACGCCAGTGAACCAAAACGGCTACCTGGTACAATAACACGAAAGACAAGTCCAAAGTCATATGAGCTACAACTGGGGGACAACAGGGAATGGAGGAGGCACATCAACCAATTAAGGCCTCGAGTGGGGGAAGATGGGAACAGGGAAACCCTAACAAATCAGTCATCTTCCACAGGCACGAGACCACCCCCTCCCCCGGAGGACATGTCTGGACAGCCTGAGCTACAGCAGAGCCCCCCACAGCCATTGCCAAGGGAGGAGAATAGCCGGGCACGCGGCCTTGATGCCCATTCCAGGGGGGAGTCCGTGACAACCGGTGAAAGCCCAGCCTGCAAGGCTGGCGCTGCCAAAAAGGTGGAGGCCACGGGCAAGGATCCTCCGCTGACAACATCCAATGAGCCACGCAGGCCCAGTAGGGCAACAACAAGCCCCATGTACTTGCGTGATTATGTGTATATATAAATGCAAGAATTAAAAAAATTGTAAATGGATTGTCAAATCCAGAGGGGAGGGGTGTTATGTACTGGTAGGAGTTCTCACTCCGGTCCACCTCAAGGAGACTTGAGGTGGTCATCGGGGATTGGTCAGGGCTGTAAACAACCCCCTATATAAGGAGGTACTGTTTGCAGCCGAGTAAGCTGAAGTCACTATGAGCTGAATAAAGAGCTGCTACAAGGATCAAGTCTCAGCTTCCTCATTCAATCACCCGATCCAACAATTTCCTTCTCCAGTGGATCACATTTTGTCAGAACTCTCTGCTGTGACCTGTCTGTCTTGGGTGGCCCTGTACGGCATAGCTCATAGCTTCATTGAGCTACACAAGCCCCTTTGCCACGACAAGGCAGTAATCCATGAAAGAGCACAGGTGAGTAGGGTTATTTAAATTGAGACCCCAGCCATCTGTATCCAGCTCAAACGCCTCCTTTGGCTGCATAGCATGAATGGCAAGCTTCCCTCTGCTTGTCACTCACCCCTAAAATTTCAATATCACTGTCCTACAAATGTCTAGTCTATTTTTTGTGGCCATGACATTGCAATCTAACACTCTTTATGGCAGGGGCCGAACAGTCTCACCACCCAACTCCATCAAAATGCTCCAAGTATATCACATTTTAATATACCACCAGGATTCCACCGACCCTAAATAAGAATAAAGAACTACATATTATAACAGGAATATAGAACGTTGTTTCACTCATATCTGTTTACTCTGATTCAAAGTTATTTACCAAACTTGGACCACTTTCAACCTTCTGAGGCAATCCAGACAAGTAGCACACTCAAATCAACTACTTCTACTTTAGCGTAAGGTTGCATTAGAAGAATTTTGCGAGTCTGAATGTGCATTTCTCCCTCATCATCTTTATGGCCCAAGAAACTAGGGAGGAACCCTCCTGCATTCTCGCTGAGGACTCCTTGTCTTTTATCCAACTGATCCCCTGCCTATGGCTTTTCTTCTTTCGCCCAAGGTCATTCCCACAAACCATTACAATCACTCTGGATACAAGGACTCCACTTCCCAGAATTCTCAGCACTGACCATTCTGTAGTCAAAGCCATATATTTGGAGGGTACCCAGTGCCTTTTCCACCCTCTGCATAAGTAGGGATGGCAGCCTGGTGGCTCAGCAGTTAAAATGCTGGGCTTGTCGGCTGGAAAACCGCCAGCCCACATTTCAGACCCAAGTGTCACATGTTGGGATGAGCTCCTGTCCTTGCCCCAGCTCCCACCAACCTAGCAGTTTGAAAGCATGGAAATGTGAATAGATAAATATATATCACTTCGGTGGGGAGGTCAATGCTTCATGACATCATGCTGGTCACATGACTGAGGAAATGTCTTTGGGTAGCACTGGCTCTGTGGCCTTGAAACAGAGATGAGCACTGCCCCCTATATAGTCAGTAACAACTAGGGGAGTAAAATCTGTAGGGGCTCCTTGAACTTTACATGAGTAGGGGGGCCTTATGTTTCAGAATTCTGGACCAGTATCATCACTGGCCATTGTACACTCTCTTCCTTGGAATCGCCAATGTGGAGAAGCTGACTTTAGGTCAGGGCGTGTCAAACTGCTGGCCCGCGAGCCAGAGGCATCATGTGCAGGCCATGCCCAGCCCAGCTCCACAAAGGGAAAAAAATGTCGCGATACGTCAGGGCAACATGGTGCAGCGAGTTTGACACCCGTGCCC
This sequence comes from Calamaria suluensis, assembly GCA_032468135.1. Classification (NCBI taxonomy): domain Eukaryota; kingdom Metazoa; phylum Chordata; class Lepidosauria; order Squamata; family Calamariidae; genus Calamaria; species Calamaria suluensis. Next base: position 7,973 of record JANHFP010419635.1, read on the forward strand.
CACATCATCTTGAAAAATGTCAGAAACAAAGCTTGTAACTGAACGTGTCGTGCCTCTGCCAGCATCCGACTCAGAGGTCAAGGAGGAGGAGCTGGCAGAGAGCAGTGAGGGGGAGGCTGGAATGGAGGAAGAGCAGGTCCCTGCAGCATCCAGTGAGCTGGGGGTGGAGTCAGAGAAGTGCAGCTCAGAGGAAGGAACAGCGCCCCCACCTGACCCGAGACAGAGACGCAGAGACAAACGGGCTATGGAAAAGAAGAGGCTACTCGAGTGTAAAGATAGCTGAGTAGAGCCTGTAAAAGCCAGCCGATGGTAATCATCAATGCTGGAGTCAAAGCGTTGAATTTCTGAAGCCTAGAGTCTCGTGGTCTGTTATCTGTGAGTAAGGAGACTTCCATCCAAGTTTTTGTTTCTTGATAACACATTAATTACCATTGGACTGAAGCCACAGTTTGTTTTTGCAAGGATTTGATTTTGCTTTTGAAAAAAGGAAACAAACTTAAGAGTAAAGAAGACCATTTGTTTTTTTTGCCCTTAAAGTTTGTTTGTTTTACATCTCTGGTTTCGGCTTTGCAAACTGCGTTGAGTTGGGGCATCACAGGGGGAGCTTGTCTAGGATGAAGTGCCTACAGGCTGATTCTGGGGTGACATTGAGAGGGGGGGCATGTAGCAGTGGTGAAATGTAAAATTCGTTGCTACCGGTTCTGTGGGTGTGGCTTGGTGTTGGGCAGGTCATGTGACTGGGTGGGCGTGGCCATTTTTATTTTATTGTTTGCCTTTTAAAAGCAGTTTTTTTAATACCTATTCCAGGGAACACATAGGTAGTAAAAATGGTTTTAAAGGGCAAAAAAAATGCCTATGAGGACTGTGCAGAGAGGGCGGGGTTGCTACCGGTTCTCAGAACCACTCACCGCCATCGCTACCAGATCAGATGAACTGGTCCAAACTGGGACCATTTCACTCTTGGTGTGTACGTATGTATGTGAGATATAATTTAATTACCTCTGTGTCTGCAGACATTTGTCATTTGATAAGAGGATTAAGCCTGGGTGACTTATTTGAGGAAGTTTGCTAATTTGATTAACTTGGAGTCACTTTGAAAGCAGAAAAGAACTGGAGTGTGATTCATATCTTAATACATTTTAAAAAAAAAAATGGGGATTAAAATTAAACCAGAATGTTTTCTTTTGGGTTTAATGGAAAAAGAACTGGGTGGGGGGAGGGGAATATAGAACTTTGTTATTATATATGTTGACAGCAGCAAGACTATTGTATGCACAAAAATGGAAGGACACTTCAATTCCAGCCATGGATGAATGGCTGCAGAAGCTGATGGAGTTGGCTGAAATGGCAAAATTGACCAATTTTGATTAAAGAAGAGAACACAAGTACTTTTGCTTCCACATGGAAACCACTTCTGAACTTCATGCTTGATGTGGAAAAGAATGAAACTCTTAAGTTTTACCAATTAGACAGTTAGATTTTTATAGTAATGACTTGTTCATATTCTTATGAAAGAGCAAAAAAGTTGTGGTTTGATGTTAATGCCTTATTTTACTGTAACAGAGAGCCGGAAGTCTTTTTTTCCCCCCTTTTTTCTTATCTATCCTCACTCCTCCCTCCCCTTTCCCTCCCCGCTGCTTTCCTATTTACTTTGTATTTTACAATACTTTATATAACTCAATAAAAATGTTAATGGAGAACAAAATATCAGTTCTGGCTTTGTTTTGCTGTAACCACTGGGCTTATAGTAAAAGTATTATTTTTACTACAAATAAAGTCCAGAGACTTCCTTTCCTAGGAGACCAAGTTGTGGCAGGGCTGACATTAATAGCATGCAGAAGTTGAAACCTCACTGGAGGTTTTTTAAAAAGAGACTGGACAGCCATTTGTCTGAAATTGTACAGAGCAGGGGGTTGGATTGGATGACCTCAGAGGTCCCTTCAAACTCTATCATTCTACCGCCGTGATGGTGAACCTATGGCATGCATGCTCAAAGTGGCACGTGGAGCAGTGGTGGGTTTCAAATTTTTTTACTACTGGTTATGTGGGTGTGGCGTGGCATAGCTTGGTGGGCGTGGCAGAGAAGGATACTGCAAAATCTCCAATCCCTCCCCACTTCAGGAGAAGGATACTGTAAAATCTCCATTCCCTCCCCACTCCAGGAGAAGGATACTGTAAAATCTCCAATCCCTCCCCACTTCAGGAGAAGGATACTGTAAAATCTCCAATCCCTCTCCACTTCAGGAGAAGGATACTGTAAAATCTCCAATCCCACCCCACTCCAGGAGAAGGATACTGTAAAATCTCCATTCCCTCCCCAATCAGCTTGGACTCAGGAGGCAGAGAATAGATGGGGGCGGGGCCAGTCAGAATTTTTACCTCAGGTTCTCCGAACTACTCAAAATTGGTCTGAAACGTCTGAAACGTACCTCTGACAATGAGCCATGGCACGCGCAGCGTCACCCTTTCCTCTTTCAGGTTTCTGGCATGCATGCGCATGCGATGATCAGCTGGCCTTTGTGCTTGCTTCAGTGCTGTAAACTGGACAAGCTGGTCTTCCATTTTCTGGTGTGAGCATGTGTGCTGGCCAGCTGATCGGTGTGTGCGCATGCGTCACAATAACCTGAAGACTTGACAGCCGGTGCGGATGCGCTGATTGGAAACTGGAAGTACATTTTTCCAGTGTGCTTTTACTAGCTGACTGGCGCTTGTGCAAGACTTGCCGGCAGTAACCTGAAGGAACCACAAGTACATTATCTGGCGCGTGCACACCCCTCGGCAACTCCTATTCCTGGTCTCGGCCCATACTAGTGTCATGCCTCTGTCAGCATCCAACTCTGAGGTCGAGGAGGAACAGCTGGCAGAGAGAAGTGAGGGGGAGGTTGGAGCTGTGGAAGATCAGGCCCAGGATGGATCCACTGAGCTAGGGGAGGAGTCAGAGAGGGAGAGCTCAGAGGAGGAACTGGGAACAGCGCCTCCACCTGACCCAAGACAGAGACGCAGGGATAAACGGGCTCTGGAGAAAAGGCTACTCAGGAGCAAGTGAGGGAAGGA
>JANHFP010419681.1:0-11018 GCA_032468135.1 Calamaria suluensis
TTCCTGCCTGGGCAGGGGGTTGGACTAGATGACCTCCAAGGTCCCTTCCAACTCTTATTCTATTCTATTCTAACTGATAGGTAAAAACAGCCATCCATCTCATGTATTTGTGATATCTAGATATCTTACAATAAAATAGATAAAATATATAATGTAAAAAAATAAAACATGTAGCAGCTAGGCATCATTCAAAGAACTATCAACTTATCCAGCAGATGGAATCCATTACTCACCTAGGACCCAAGACACAGGTAAAAAAAACAAACCCAAGTTTTCAAGTCCTTTGAAAGTTGACCAGGGAGGGGCCAACCTAATCTCAGAGGGGATAATGTTCCACAAGGTGGGCATCATGGCAGAAAAGAGGTTCCTTCTGGGCCCCATCAGCCAACACTCCTTGGTCGACAGTATCTCGGGATCTAATAGGTAGGGTAGACACCACTGGGGAATGCTGGTCCCATAAATAACTCAGTCCCATGACATGAAGAACTTTAAAAGTGACAGTCAGATTATTCTGAGCTTGCATGATCTTCCTGCTTGGCTCATTCAAATCAGGAAACTTCATGAAATCATCATCACCATGTTAAAAATTCACAATCAATGGCATGCATTTCACCATCATAGGCTTCCTCATTTACAAAAGATTCTTATTTTTAATTGCTCAACAAGTCAGTACTCAAAGATTTGATCATTAAATCAGAAAAAAGCAGTTAGTAATTCTCTCTAGCCAGCTCTGTCTTTCTTTGCTCTAGGAAACTGAAGCATAACAAAATATGGCAGGAATTTCTGAAACCATCTGCTTTGAATCAAGTAGGGTAAATATTTCATATTAGGTATAATTCTAAATCTGAGTGTGACTAGAGTGTTAGATGTACACTACCTTCAATTTCATTCTAGAAGAACACTTAAGTTTGTGGGATATGTGTGAGCTTGACTAGGTAGTTTTACATCTATTAGCATTGTAAGATAATAACATATTGCTGTCAAATATATTGATATTTATTCCAGTTTTATGTTTCCTTCAACACTTGTTGACTTCAAGACTGCAGAATCTTTTTATGCCACATTTTATCAAGCTCCAAGTAACATCTACATCCAAATCTTGGTATTCTGGCAAGATTCAGCAAACCAATGGATATAATGTCCAACTACTAAATACTGCGTTAAGGAAGTTCTAAGTTTAGACATTACTCTAACATTCTGTTATTAATGACAACAACATGAACCTCCAACCATCATGAATTGCTTCCTATTGAGCACTGCATGTTAAATCTTTGAAAAGATCAATAATGCATTTGAAGATGGCATTTCATTTTTCATATAAGGTATCCCATTACATGCAAAATATTTCCCCAACGAGGGACAGTAATTTGGATTTAAATAGTGAGATCCCTCAAAAGAGGAACAGTTTTCTCCATGTAGATGTGATAAAATCAATGCATATTCATGCTCATGTAGGTCACTTCATCAGTTTTCTTGAGCAGAAGATAAAAAGCTATTTGATAATTGAAAATTATGTCTCTATTATATGAACTATGATTTCAGTCCCTATTAGAACTGTTGAGTGCTCCATAGGTAGTCAGAGGTGTTTCTTGAAAGCAGGTTTTTTTTTCAAAAAAAAGAGGAGTAAATTGAGATTAGAGGGTGTATAATCACAATATGTGGTTTAGATAATAAATGGGATTAAAAGATTTATATATATTCTCTTTATAAAAGTGCCTGAAGATATTATTCCATGCTGAGTATACCGTAACTATCATAATTACAACTTGATGACTTTGCATACCCATAGTAAATGGCAACACTTCCAATATATTGGAGAAAAAGAATGAATTTATTTAAATATTGCTAACTACAAGATCACTCAAGTACATAGGCCCATCTCCTGCAGCCATTCATTTTGGGAGTAGGGATTCACATAATGCTTAATCACAATGGCTGGGTTTTATAAACCATGCCACACTTAATTTTATGCACAAACAAGGTCTTTGACTTTGTGAAAATATTTCTGCATATAATTTTGTACTATAGGGCTATGAAGCCCATACAGTTCTTTTAAATCATTATTAGTAAGCCACATTATATATTCTGTGCACTTTGTTACAGAATCACTGCACCAAATCATTAGGTTCTTTTTCTTAAAAACAAATCAAAATACCATTTCTTAATCACCTTTAAAAGAAAAGAAAGCAAATAAGCAAGGCAGCAAAAGGAGAAAATAATAGTATAGAAATATGTGCAAGTGAAAAAAAGAATTACCAAGATTGCACAGTTAGTGCTCAGTATATTGCTGATTAGAAATTAACCATAAAACATTACATTGTACATTGAATTATTTTAGCAATGTAAGAATTAAAATCTTTCACCAAGGTATCATAACCTCCATTAATTGTTGTTTGAAAATACAAAGAAAAAAAATACCACATTATAAATATTACTTTCTAAGTTTTCCTTTTGTCATACTCTGATATATATCATTTACAGACATTTAAAATGTTTTTGTGAAGTATTTGTCAGCTCCCTTTTCCCTTAAAAACTATACAATACTCTAGGGATTTATATTTGCCTTGTTGCATAATATATAGTATATATGGATTTTGGTTATACATCTGTTGTGAATACACACGTGCTGTTGATTTTACCATTACTTACATATTCTCCAAGTTTCAGTTCCCAATCTGACATCTTCAGTAATGTATTTCTTTTTCAATATTGTGCTAAAATTCATATTTATCGCTATAATCATGTACCCTAATCAACTGGGGGTCAAAGAAGAAGGGGATGGCAGAGAATGAGGTGGCTGGATGGAGTCACTGAAGCAGTAGGCGTGAAGGCATGAGCTTGGGTGGACTCTAGAGGATGGTGGAGGGCAGGAAGGCCTGGAGGAATGTTGTCCATGGGGTCGCGATGGGTCTGACACTGCTTCGCAACTAACAACAACAACAAATCAACTGGGATGGTTCTTGCAGACATGTTTTAAAAATGTACCTTGTAAAAAGAACTGTGATTTTATTTCAAACTGGACTTCCAAAATTCTTCGAGGAGTGCTAAATCTTGCTCTGCTTTACCCATGGATTCTAATTCCATCATTTTGCTCCTTTTTTTATCCATTGTTATTTCGTTCAGCCTGTCTCTTGCTACTCTCCGACACATATTTTGATATCCCTTGAGTCCGTTTCTGTAATGCACTGATTTAGAAGTTATCACTAATGCGGACCTTTCATCACATACAAAGACATTGTATTCAAAAATACGTGAGGAAGCCTGAAGATCTGCGCTCCCAATTGTGCACAAAAGCCAGCCTTCCAAAACATGGTCTAGGGAAGCAGTTACCAACCAGTGGCCCACAAGAAAATGCTGGTGGTCTGCAGGAAAATTATTTGCATTTTTTATATTGCACAAACACCGTTTATCTTTTTTTTTAAAAAAATCATATTAGTGGCCTGTGGGATTTAAAATTATGAATTTAGTGGTCTCTGAGGTCCAAAAGGTTGGTGACCCCTGGTCTAGGGTTCTGAGCTAGCATGGCTGAAGGACATGTTGCCTGATAATTTGAGGAACTAAAGTCCAGTTACTTTGGGGGGACACCACAGGCCAACATTGTTTTGACATCTGGTTCCTCAGATTACAACTTTCCAATATCTCATTCCAGATCCAATTCACAGCTTCAATTTCTAACAGCTGAACTCTTTGAAAGTGGGCTGCAAAACAGATTCTTCTACTTCAGTTTGAGGAGAAATTTGGTCATGACAGAAATCCTGAGAGGGAGTAAGGTCTGTACTTTGGAAAAAGCAGCTGCAGCCAGGCAGAAATACTCCTCCACACTTACCTCAGACATTCAGACATGCATTCATCTAGTTACCAAGAGGCATCCAAGCCACGTTGCAGTTGTCTATGCTAACTGAGCCACACACTTGTGTTTTGAAGGATGTATTCTCGTCAAGAGGCAGCCTCAGACCAATCCAGTCTATTGAGCAAATTGAACAAATGCAAATGCTAAGGAAGAGTAGAAAGAGGGATGTATGTAGTACAGAAGATGAAAGCAAATGGCCCCCACACAAGAAAGCTGAGGCAACGTCTGAAGACTGGCAGCTATTACAAGCAGGCGAGATGATTTTAATTCAACTGCCCGATGAGTGCTATGATGAGTAGCATATCCTGATGGGAGTCCAGACTGGAGTTTGAAGCTTTTCTGGGAGACCAGTAGCAACTAGATGAGGAACCACCACACAGAAGTAGCACTTCATCCCAACTAGTGCATGAAACTTTTGGAGAAAGGCAAAAGTTGTATTGCAGGTAGTCCTTGACTTTCAACAGTTCTTTTAGTGACTATTCAAAGTTACAACATCACTGAAAAAAGAGACTTATGACCATTTTTCACACTTACAACCATTGTAGCATCCCCATGATCACGTGATTTACATTCAGATGCTTGATAACTATCTCACATTTGCGACAGTTACTGTGTCCCAGGGTCATGCAATCAACTTTTGCGATCTTCTGACATACAAAGTCAATGGGGAAACCAGATTCATTTAACCAGCATATTATTAACTTATCAACTGGAGTGATTCATTTAACAAACGTGACAAGAAGAGTTGTAAAACAGAGCAAACTCACTTAACAAATTTCTCACTTAACAACATAATTTTGGGCTCAAATGTGGTCATACGTTGAGTAGTAGCTGTACTTTTAAGGCTTGGGGATTTTTGTTTGAAATGGTAAAACCTATAGTAAAAGAAGTGCTAAACACATATTTATGCGGCAACATCACTTTGCCAAGTCCTAAAAGGGTGGAGTTCAGAGGTTGTATTCAGCCAGTTCGCACCGGTGGAAAGTTCGCAAACCATTGGTGGAAATTTGGCCAAGGTCACTGAACCAGTAAGGATGACCAGCTGGCCATGCCCCTGAACTGGTCCCCTGGTCAGTGCTCGCTCACCCTGCCCATCATGTTTGTCTCTGTCATGTTCTTCGCGCATTCACATCACCTTGTAAGTCCAATGGGATGCGCATGCGCGAAGAACATGGCAGTGACGGCACAGCAGCATATTTTTCCATGACCTATGGTACTTTTTAGCAGTCTGCGGCCAGCCACCGCAGCTGCAAAGCGGCTCTCAAAGAGGCTTCTTTGCCAGCTGCTTTCCAGCAGCAGCGGCTGGCTGGGGGCGGTTGAAAACTCCAGTCAGCTTGCCGTTTGGACTCTGGACCAGCCGCCGCAGAAGGTAAGCAGCCCGAACAAAGAGGCAATGTTGGGGGAGGAAGTGAGGCTAGGGTTAGGGCCGCTAAAGGAGGGAAAACGGGGGTGTCTGGTGAAGGGAGGGCATGGGTAGATAGGTGGAAATTCCAAACGTTTTCCTACTTTTTCCTGTGGGTGTGGCTTGGTGGGAGGGCCATGTGACTGAGTGGATGTGAGTGACATCAAGTTGGCCAGGCCCACTCAGTCACATACCCTCCACCTAGCCACACCCAGCAAACCAGTAGCGGAAATTTTTGAAACCCACTGATGGTGGGGTTGACCCACAAAAAAAGCCTCTTGTTGGGGAAGTAATAAAGCATTGCATACCCTTTTGCCAGGCTGTGTTGTGTCCAATCCTTGGAGAGGAAAATACCCTCACAAACCCTCAAAGGTTATTTACGTATAGCACTGCTAATAGTAGTGTCTCTAAAAACAGCAATACCTTCTCTCTATATCCTTTGTTTACAGCAACAAATAATCATCTAGGCATCTCAAGTGGTATCTTTTTCCAACTGATGTCATACGTGCCCTTCAATTTTTTAAGGGTCCAATATGTTACATTTGGTAAGTACCACTACTGTATTTACCTAAAACAAGATTCTAAATATAAGCTTAGAATAATAATAAAAAACCCTATGTGTCTATTACTATATACCATGTTTTCCCAAAAATAAGACCGTCTCATTTTTTTTAATGCTGAACTAAGCACTTGCCTTATTTTCGGGGAGGTTCTTATTATTTTGGGGCCCGTGGAGCAAGATGGGGCTCCTCTTGCCTTCTTACCTCATTTCCAGCTCTGTGTTTAAATATTTTTGGGGAGGGCTTATTTGTGGAGGGACACTTATTTTAATGCATGCACTCAAAAGCCTGCTTGGGCTTATTATCAGAGGATGTCTTATTTTCGGGAAAACAGGGTATATACCCAGCAAAATCTAAGACCAGCCTTTCCTTTTCTAAATATAAATACAATATGATCTGAAAGCAAACAATCTCAAGGGCCTGAAGCTTTTTGTTCTGAACGGTGTCCATTTCACAAAATAAAGATTAAAAAGCTGCATTTAACTGATTTGATATGACAGGAGGCTCTGACCTGAAGCTCTAACCAATTTTTAAGCTGGGTTTTTTTTTGTGTGTGTGTTTTTTAAAGGACTCATTCTGACGGCAATAACATGCTAGTGATACAGAAACTTTCTGCCGCAGTCTGCCAGTTCCATGACTCTCAAATAATTCAGCTAAATAAAACCTTCCGAAGGTGCACCTGTCTTTCACAATCATATTCTTCTGCAGGTCATCTAACAAGGGAATAAACATGCAGATCAAATCCATTCAGAGTTTAATTCTCCAAGCGAGCTATATCCTTCCCAACAGCTGCCATCCGAACTCACTGTACCGCCCTGGGGGTCCCTGGCTGCCAAAACTACAAATACAAATTGCAAGGAAAAACACTGCTCTTCATCTCCTGATCAGATCTCCTTCTCTGCAGGAGAAGGTAACCCTTGACTTATAACAGTTCGTTTAGTGACTGTTCAAAGTTACAACAGCACTGAAAAAATAACTTATAACCGTTTTTCACACTTACGACCATTGCCGCCTCCTCATGGTCACGTGATCAAAATTCAGACTCTTGGCAACTGACTCATATTTATGACGGTTGCAGTGTCCTGGAGTTATGTGATCACCTCTTGAGACCTTCTGACCAGGAAAGTCAATGGGGAAGCCAGATTCACTTAACAACCTGTTAGGAACATAACAGCTGCTGTGATTCAGTTAACAACTGTGGCAAGAATGGTTGTAAAATGGGGCAAATTCACTTAACATGTCGCACTTAGCAACATAGGTTTTGGGCTCAACTGTGGTTGTAAGTTAAGGATTACCTATACTTTAGCATTCATAAAGTAAGCAACCATTTTAATTTAATCTGGAATACTTGGCATTGTTCTGCTTCCAAATAATTCTAAATAACCTGGTAATAATTGCCCTATATCTTAAAGAACCAAGCATTCTTAGCTTATGCAACAGAAGTAAATGACACCTTAGAATGGTTTGGGCCAATTTAGACAGAATTATTCATCAAGCAGGATGGAAAATAGCCCCCATACAATCATCAAGTATTATCATTAATTACACTATGAGTAAGCTAGACTGTAGTTCCGTGTGGCAGGTCTCTCACCTCTCTGATGAATATCTTATGAAAATTATGTCCCCATAAACTGTCAGTAGTGGGATAATAATATTAATGACCATCACATAGAGGCGTTTTAAGGATTACTGAGATAATGGATGTGTACACCATAAAACACCGGGGAATGCAAGAAAGCATTTCACTATCCTTCTGTTAGTACTAAGAGAATTTATTTTATTTTTATATTCTGCCCAACTCCTGAGGACTTTGTGCAGTTTAATTGTTTAATTTAATCCATCAATAAAGACTCTGATAGTTTGAGCTAGGATAAACATTAACCCCAAAAACACTGTTTTCTAATAGAATATTAAAAGATTTCTCATTAACAAGGCAATCAGAAGCACACTGAGTCACCCGTCAGGAGAAAGGCCACTACATAAATTGGACAGATGAATAAACAATTCAATAAACAATACCCATCCCTGCTTGGGCAGAAAATTACTTGGGCATCCCAGAGCTGTAGTCAAGATTCTGAAGGTTTCGGGGGAAAAATGGAAAAAGCAACAGAAACCCATTTCACGTGCCATGAAGATGACTAGATGTGAAATCGAATTTGAGGGATTCTACTTTTTTGTATATGTGTCCCGTCCCTTCGTAGGGTTTTAAATACAGGTATGTAAATTTTCAACCAGTGGATTTCTTATGATTGTACTTTTGGCAACAAGCACGTGTTTACAATGGTTGCAGTATCCGAAGTTCACATGACTGGCATTTGCGATGCTCCCTGCAGGTTTCCATCAAGCAAAGTCAGTGGGGAAAGCTGGATTTGGTTAACGACTGCATGATTCACTTATTGACCGCAGTGGTTCATTCTAATGACTGCGGCAAAAATGGTTGCGCCCATAAAAAGGAAATATCTGTAGTTCAGGGTGGAAATAAAATGACTTTTCTTGCCCAAAATAGGTAACATCATCAATACTGCACTGATGATGTTACCTAGTATGGATAACGAAATATCTGCAAGAAAACACAACCAGGCTCAGAGAGCAGAATGAACCACTGAAAAAAAGGTTGCAAAATCCAGTGCGATTAAGGACTATCTGTATAATGTTTTAGCTGTTTTTGGGGTAGTAAGAAAGGAGTTCTATGACTGGGAATGAAATCTGAGCTAAAGAAAACATTAGGGTCATAATACTTGACTTCAGTTGGAAGGAAGAAGCTGAGCATGATGTGCAAAGAAATTTCAAGCTCACATTGCATTCTCTAGAGATTTAATTCAAATAGATGGACCCTAAGCACATCTGGATTTCTCTGAATTATTTCCCTGAATAGTAATTATTAATATCAATGATCAACCAACATTTAATTTGTAGCTTTAATTTATTGTGCATTCCTATGTGCTGATTTGAACTGAGTTCTCATAAAGTGTTTAATAGAAAGATGCTACTAAAATGAACACTCTAAAGCTAGTTAACTGATCTTCAACTGTGCTAAATGAAAACGGGAACATCTAATAAATATAAAAGATAAGAATCCAGCAATTTCCCATACTTTTGATATCTGGCTTTTTTCTTGTTTAAAAATAATGCATTGCTATATCACAAAAGATTTGCTTTTTATAGTTTAAAAACCAGCTGCCTCTGTGAAAGCATGCCTATATCTTTCACTGTTATTCCATTCACTGTTACTTTTTTATTATTAATTTGTACAACCCAGGAAGATTTATATAATATTTTGACTGTATCCTCCCCAATCAACAACAATCCTCAGTCAACAACAAGGACTCCCATCTATAGAAATAGCAAAAGCACTTACATATATACTGCTTCATAGTGCTCTACAGCCTTCTCTAAACAGTTTACAGAGTCAGCGTATTGTCCCCAACAATCTGGATCCTCAATTTACAGACCTCAGAAGGATGGAAGACTGAATCAACTTTGAGTCAGTCACGATCAAACTCAGGGCAGTGAGCAGATTTAGCCTGCACTACTGCATTCTAACCACTTTATCACCGCAGCTCATCTATGATGTGTGCGTATACCAAAAAAGGCAAGAAAGTGGATAGGACAGTGCATGGTGGATGCAGTGTCACACAATAAATCTGCCCATTTTCTCCAAGCACAAATATGAAATGGACATGGATTATATTATGTATGTCTGCTATCTTGCCTTTTATGGCAGCCCTCCCCCTTCAGGCAGCACTATCTGTCAATTATTAATCTTAAGCATTATTAAAGTTGTGATATCGGTGACTAGCAACGCTTTTTGATTGTTTACAACAGCAAAGCAACGCTGCAGGTGATTCTCAACCATTCATTTCAACAGTTTGGTCTTACAACAATGCTGAAAAAAAGCAGTTTAACACCCATATTTGAAGTTGTGACCATTGCACGAATCCTGTGGTCACATTATTACAATTTGGGCACTTGGGCACTAGCTCACATTTACAATGGTTATAGAGTGCTGCTATCACATGTTCACAATTTGCAACTTTCTCAGCCAGTTTCGGATAAGCAAAGTTATTGGGGAATAATTGTTTAATTATTGTTTAATAATCATGTGATCCACTTAACAACTGCATGATTCACTAAACGGCCACAATGAAAGTGTTGTAAAATTACAGTAGGTCTGGTTAGATGATAACTAAATTAATAAGCACCGTCCCATAGTGACTGAAATTCTGAACCAAATTGTGGTTATAAGGACTAATTGTAATGTTTAAAAATATAATTACAAGTCTATTTACAAATGTTTTAGGGACATTTGTAGCTACACTAGTTATAAATTCAGAGCACTATTAGCATTCTTACCTGGATATGATTAAAAGACAATATGCTGGGCAGAAAGCAAAATTCTGATAAAGAGAGTGGCATTTTTCATATTTAATTTGCTTGGAACATGTGTGCCTCAGTGTAGATGGGAAAAGTTACTGCATTGAAATTACAGTAGCCTGAGAAATAAACAAGCATTCCCTCAACAGCCAGCTCCATATATTAAAGCATGTGACTTCCTAAATTATCCAAATACCTTTCTAGTTGAGTAACTGCCCATTCTGCCATTAAAATTATATCCACATTTTAGCTAGCCTGGGATCCAAATCACAGCAACAAAATGACTTGGAAGTACATAGAGTGTGCAGATTAGCAAGTGGCTCAAATGAATGCGTTGGCACAATATGCCACTGTCCAAGCTACAAATATCTGTATCAAACAATGGCATAAATTAGAACTTTGACCAACAGTCAGCAGTATAGAGCAGTCAAATGGGGATCCTTTATTTGAAACTAACTGCTACTTGTGGGCTACCAAGCAAGACCAGTAAGACATAGACTGCAATATTGTAGACCAGGGGTCCTCAAATTTGGCAGCTTTAAGACTTGTTCTGAGTTCTGAGAGTTGAAGTCCACAAGTCTTAAAGCTGCCAAGTTTGAAGACCTCTGTTGTAGACAGTAAAGAAGATGCAAATATGCAAAAGGGGCTGTAACGTTAAAGACCAGAACAATCACATAGCATCAGGAAGTGGCTTGGACAAATAACTCCCTAATTTACTCAAGTATAAGAAGGAACATGGTGGCTCAGCAGGTAAAACAGCTGAGCTTGTCGATCGGAAGGTCGGCAGTTCAGCGGTTCGAATCCCTAGTGCCGCATAATGGGGTGAGCTCCC
>JANHFP010419750.1:0-11008 GCA_032468135.1 Calamaria suluensis
GACTGATATAGTCCCTTGCTGCAATTAGCATAATTGCAGTAACCTCCTTTCATGGAGCTCTTAAAGATATACAGACTAAGAGAGGCCTAGTCTTCATCCCTGACAAGTGGCCTTCCTGTGATCACCGTTTGTTCTGTTCCCAGCCAGTTTTCAACAAGCAAAGTCAATGGGGAATCCAGATTCACTAAACGGCCACATGATTGACTTAACTGCAGTGATTCCTGAAATAACTGCCAAATAAGTGCCAAAGAAATGGGGAAAGTCACTTAACAACTGTCTTGCTCAGCATCAGAAATTTTGGACTCAGCTGTGGTCATATTTTATTTTTATTTTATTTATTTGTCAAGTAGGTATTAGATAATGAATGTAAGTATAAGCATGGATTGAATACATAAAATGAATACAATTAAAGGGAACATTAGGCCAGGATTGTAGGCACACTGCTGCTCTTATGAATGCCCCTTACATACCTCTTAGGAATGGAGTGAGGTCAACAGTAGTCAGTCTAAAATTAAAACTTGGGGGGTTTGGGATGAGACCACAGAGTCAGGTAATGCATTCCAAGCATTGACCACTCTGTGTCATGCCTCTGTCACTGTCCGACTCAGAAGAAGAAGAGGAGAGAGCAACGTGTTGGAGGCAGGGGCTGCAGAGGAAGGTGGGGAAGAGCAGGGCCAGGCTGGGCCAAGTGGGGTGGAGGCAGGCCCAGAGAGGAGGAGTTCGGATGAGGAACCAGGACCACCTCCTTTTCATCCTAGACAGCGTAGGCAAGAGAGGAGGAGATTACAGAAAGGCTTACTCAGGAGAAAATGAGTGATGAATACAACTGTGTCAGTGGGGTTATAAGCAAGCATTTTGCAACGGCTTGCCGCTGGAGTCAAAGCTGAATTATCCTGAGTTGTTGGTTGTGGATTCTGACATTCTTGTTTCCCTGCCCAATATATAGCAATTAGCAGCTGAATAATTTTGTTTATTGTCTGAGTGATTACTTCTATTGGAAGTGTGAGTTCCATCTTGCCTGCAGCCAGCCAATTTGAGGTCTGTGTATCTTTTTGTTCACGCTGAAGAAAACAAACCTCATCACAGACTTTGGTGGAGCTGGAATTGATGTTTAATAAAGACTACTATTAAGAACTGAGTTACGTTCCTTTCCATAATGTATGCTGGGTCATCATATTCTGTTGCTGAAGTCATATTTTCTGCAATCGAGTTTGGAGCAGTTCACTTTAATTTTGTATCTATTGTGTGCTGGTGTATTGCTGTGGTTGAAGCTGGAGTAATCATTGTCAGGTAGGACATTGTAGTAGATGATTTTATGAGCTATGCTTAGGTCATACCGAAGGTGGCGTAGTTCTAAATTTTCTAAGCCCAGAAATTCAAATCTGGTGGCATAAGGTTTTTTGTCATGAGCAGATGAGTAGAGAACTCTTCTTGTGAAATATTTCTGGACACACTCAATTGTATTAATGTCCGATATGCAGTGCGGATTCCAGACAGATGAGCTGTATTCGAGAATTAGTCTAGTAAATGTTTTGTATGCTCTGGTTATTGGTGTAATACTACTGGAGAAGAAGCTGTGCAAGATTAGGTTTATGACTTTTAGTGACTTTTTGGCAATGTTGTTACAGTGGGCTTTGGCACTTAGATCACTAGATATGTTGAGTACTACCTGTATTGCTGCTTTTTATATATATATCAGATCAGGAGTGAAATCCAGCAGGTTCTGACAGGTTCTGGAGAACCGGTAGCAAAAGTTTTGAGTAGTTCGGAGAACCAGCAAATGCCACCTCTGGTTGGCCCCAGAGTAGGTGGGAATGGGGATTTTGCAGTATCCTTCTCCTGGAGTGGGATGGGAATGGAGATTTTGCAGTATCCCTGCTATGCCCACCAAGCCACGCCACACCTACCAAGCCACGGCCACAGAACCGGTAGTAAAAAAAAATTGGATTTCATCACTGTATCAGATGGAAACATCCCATCTAGTTTTGGCTCTGGATTGGTCTTGAGCAAAACGGACCCATAAAAAGCAACGAATATAGACATCTACAGTAATGCAGTTCTCTTAAGTTTGGCAACTTGTGGACTTCAAGTCCCAGAATTCCTCAGCCAGTATGAGGGGTCCATACATGTTAAAGTTGCCATGATTAAGAAACATGGATCTAACACAGGGGTGGACAGCTATCGCAACTTTATGAGCTGTGAACTTCAGCTCCCAGAACTGGCTGGCTCAGAAATTGTGGGAGCTGAAGTCAACTGATCACAAAGTTGCCCGCCCCTGATCTAATGCAAGGGATAACGTCCCCTATTCCAGAGAAAATGTAATGTTAAAGATCAGGCTAAGAGTTCAGTTAACAAGGTTAAGAAGTATCTTCTCCCTTTAGTGCGGATGAAAAATAGTCAGGAAGAGGGATGAGAAATTAAACGGACAAGGAGGAGAAAAAATTCTGATCAACCTAAATAGCAACAAGATATATTTGCCCAGAGAAAGTGCAGTAGATTGTTGTTCTGTGGTATCCCCAGATATACAAGCTCCTCCATTATTCGGGGATTTTACTCTGTTGGATTCTCAGCCTACGGATTTTTGTGTAAGATCTTTGGAATAAATCTGTCACTGCATGATTGATGGCTCCTTTTATTGCTGTGTGTGTGTGATTCTAAGCAGAACAGTTTCTTCAACACAGTCTGAGAATATGGAAGGTTTCTTCCCCCCCCTTTCTTTGACGTGTACAATTATATTTGCAGGAATTATGGAAAAATAAAATTATTTACAACGGGGTTTCCAAACTTCCCAGTAGAAAGTCTCTTTCCTCCTCCTGTCTCTCAAACGACTTTATCTGCCTCTCTCTCAAAGCTATTGTACTTGCTGCCACCCACCCATCCTTTGCTAATGCTTAACTACCAGCTCCCTCCTTTTCTCCTCCTTCCTTCCCTTCAGCTTTTCATAAGAAGAGAAAGATAAGAATGGAACTGACTGGTTAAATTTGACAGTTGTGTGATGACGCTCCCTCTGAGTCTTCTGTTCCACCCTTCCTCAAGGTCCTTCTGGCATAAACTGACCAGATTTAACAAGTCCCATGGTGGGACATCGTCGATGGGGGGGGGGGTGTAGTCGCACGCACACGCCAGTCCATCCACCCCCTCTCATCGACGGTGTCCCGCCGCCGAAAATCCTACCTTCCTGCTTTCTTCTTCCTGTTGCTGGGGAGGAGAGTGGGTGGGCGTGGCCTCCTCCTCAGCGGCTCTGAGGGGAAAAAAAAGTGGGACTTTTCCGAAATCGCACGGGACTGTTCCCAAAAAAGCGTGTATGTCCCGTGAAAAGCGGGACGGATGGTCACCTTATTCAGGCATCACCCTGAAAGCTGCTGCCTCCCATTGTCCCCAACTGTCTTGAGTTTGGGGTGAATCACAGTCCTCTCCTCTCTTCCTAATGCTGGCTGTGGAATTCTAGGAGTTGAATAGAATAGGAATATAGAATATAGAATAATGTAGAATATATTATTCTATTTTTTCTAATAATGAAACCAAGAAGTGAGCATTATTTTAGATTGTTTTGTTTTCATGCAAATACATCTGCCATGTCTGATACAATGCTCCTGATGTTGTCCTTAGACTTAAGAAGCTCAGGTTAAAGTTTCCATACAGTTCCAGGGGAAATCTGGGACACTTCTCCATTCTAAACTCTGCCATCAATTCAGTTCAATTATTCAAACCTTTATTGTCAGAGTACAACATGTGTACTGTGAGATTGGCTGAGCCTCCCTTCGTGCACCCTCCCAACATAATACCACTCACAGGGAAAAATCCCTATCCCAGTGAATCCTGCTAACAAACATCCAATTCTGTTGTACCACGTGTGTTAATGCATTGGAGGGTGCATCATACTTTGTTTGTGTGTCTTTAACACAGAAGTAAATGTAACTGTTATAGGGGAGAGATGTTTATAAGTAGAGAAGCGGTCTGTGTTACTTTGGGCTGGCTTTGAATGTCAGACGGCTTTTGTGACCTGTTAAGCTTACACCAGGCCCATATAGATAGCCACACCCCTGGCTATGCCACCATGTCTTTCTGACGTCTCGCCGTTACAGTAGGTATGTTTTGTACTATGCTTGTATTAAGACTTGTGTGGTTTTTTTATGTAACTAAGGTTTGTCTATGTGCATGATGTAAGATACTCTGTATTTCTATATTTTATCACTAAGTCTGTGTTTAATATATATTTATAGTTTTGTCTAAAGCTGTGTTATGTCTTTACTTAAGCCACTATACTTGAGTACAGAGATTTGCAACTTCATGCTCTGTTTTAGCTACTGTTTGCCAGAGGTTTGAAAACTCACATGCTTCACAGCAACTCCAATTGGGGTTGCATTATCTCAATGTTAACAGGGATACTCCCTGATCTGAAGGAGACTCCTCCACTGAGTTGTCGGGGCCTTTACCTTGGGAAGCAAGGTCTCAGCAAAAGGAAAAAAAATGGTGATCATTGGTCTTGGAATTTCCCTCACCTGCAGGAACTATATTTGTTCAAAGTGACATTTATCTGGTTCTATCAATTTTGGAGTATTTGGACAATTGAAATTTGGATTATAGACTGCTGGTTTGTTTGTCACTTCAATTGAGTCTGGAAAGATGCCTCCAAAATGGGCTAAGAAACAGACTTAGACCTCAGCCCCAACATCTTTGGTGTCAAATCCAGCGTGACCTCAACTGCTTTTTCTCTTACAACAGGAGAAGACTGAACCAACATTGTCTGAGATTCTACAAGCCATCAATAAGTGGAGTAACCAGATGCAGAAAGAAGCAGCAGAATTTAGACAACAACTGAAAAACATACAAGCTACAACAGAAAATAATTAAAAAATAGAAAAAATGGAGGCTAGAACAGAGAAAATAGATTTAAAAAATGGAAATATTACAAAAAGAAAATCAGAGGTTAGAGAATACAATATTAGCAATGGAATTAGAGATGTTAGTTTATGGAGTGTTTGTTTCCTTTTCTGTACTGAATTTAAGCCATTTATGATACATGATATGATTTTGAGTTCAGTTGTCATTTATCTTTTTGCTCTTGCTCTTGTTTGAATTGATTCGTACTTTCTTCTATTCCTTTATTTAGGTTTTCTGTTTTATCGTTATCCTCCTCGGTAATTGTCCTTGTTTCCTCCTTTCTTTCTTCTTCCTGGCTTTTTTCCTCTGTTGTATCTTCTATTTCTAACTCTTCTTCTAATGATAGACTTTCCCTATAAAATCCTCTTGCCTTCTCCAGTGTGTCTAACTTGAAACGTTTGTCCAACCACATCACCATCAACCCTTCTGGTAGTAGCCATCTGAATCGAATATTATGCTTTATCAAATACTTTGTGAGGAAATTGTACTTTTTTCTTCCTTCCCTTATTCTCCTCAGGACTTGCTTGAGAACCGTTATCTCCTTTACTTTGTATGAGACCTGAGCTTTCCCGTCCTCTTCAATATTTCTTCTCTTAATGATCTGAGGAACTTCACGTGAATTTCCCCTAGGAGCTTTTGGTGTTTGGAATAATTCGTGTATACTCTGTATACATTGTATACACAGTGGACAATATTGTCCACTATATAATTTGTATTGATACATAGGGATGCTAAAATTTCTGCTACCTTCTCCATCAGATCTTCTTTCGTTTCCATTACATTCTGTAGGCGTAAGTATACTGCTGACTTTTCTAATTCCAGCTGCATAATCGCTCCCTCCAATTCCTGTTCTCTCATACTATTTTGTTTTTCAACAGTATCTATTTTCTTTTCTATCTTATTTGTTTTGTCCTCAATTGATTTCATTTTTTGTTCTGTTGTTGTCTTAAATTCTTGTAGTTCTTTCACATTTGCATCAAATTTCTTAATTTCCTCTCTTAATTTCCTTCATTCCCATTTAAAGTTCTTGTTTTAACAATTCATGTTTCCTGTCTATTGTCCCTTGGATCTCATTTTTCAAGCCTGTAATGTTCCCTATCAATTCCTCCTTTAATTCCTCGTGTTTCTTGTCGATCATCCCTTGTAATGTTTCCTGCATTTTCTTGATGGCACTTTGAATGCTTTGTAAAGTTGGCGCCTTCCCTGTCGATGTTGTTGGTGTATTGGGTAGGTTAGTTGTTGATTTACTAGTGACAGGTTTTGTATTGACTAGTGACATTTCTATCTTTTCTTGTTGATACTGATTAATTATTAAATTAAGTTAATATTTAAATAACTAGTTGGTCAGTTACCTCCTTATTTCTATAAGTCCCTATAGTCAACAATCAAAGATCAACAATCAATATTCAATAATCAATATTCAATAATCAATATCAATAGTCAATATAATATTCAATCAATTAATTCTATATTATAACACAATATTCTAGGGTTAGGGACTCAATAGTTTTATAGTTAAATTTATAATAGAAGATAGTTAATAAATAAAAAAGAATCAATGGTAACTACATTATATATCTATTTGAATAGTAATTAATGTTAAGTTAATACTTAATAGTTGATACTGTGCAATTCTTATACACAAATTTTAATATTAGCAATTACTATTATAAATAAATAAATTATATGTGTGGAGCACTTCACTTCTTTCTTCTCCTTCCTCTTCCTTCTTCTGTCTTCTGTCTTCCTTTCTTTCCTTTCTTCTTTGCTTCCTTACTCTTTCTTTCGGCTAGAGAGTATACCAGTACTTTCAGGCTTTAAAGGACCAACACAAACAACCACAACAACCCCCGAGTGACTTTCACCTCGTTTTCAATCCGAGTTGTGTTGCCGGTCCCGATCTCGCAACTTCTGAAGCACCTAGTTGTTTAATATTTGAACTGAGGCTTACAGCAACATGTTCAGTTCTCTTCTCTCTCACTCCACCAATCTCACCGCCTCGCCCTCACCCTCCGATCTCCTTATTTCGTGCTTCTGTTCCGTTTCATTGCCTCCTCTCCTTCATCTATTTCGACAATTTTCCTTCACCAAATCACCACCCTCTTTACACACCTCTCCTTCTTCTTCTTCCACCAGCTTTCTGTCAACTTTCAAGTCCTTTCATACCTGTTCTGCTCCCTTCCACTCCTTCTGGACAAATCTGCAATGTCACCAATCATTCTTCTGCCTCTTTTTCTGTTTCACCCCACAAGATTAGCACTATTCCAATTACTCTGCAAAGACTCTCTAATGGAAATTGTTACAAATCTGATTCGTTCGGAGAGTCACCCTCTCCACTGTACTCACACATTGGTATCTAGTTGTTTTTCTTTTTGGCCTCTTTGGTCACCATGAATCGGCCTTTCAAAATGACAGGCTGATTTCTTCGATCCAAAATTCCTGGGAATCTTCTTGGCGGATTTTAGTTTCGCGCTACTCACTGCGATCCCATCCACTTCCCCTTTTGGGAGCAGCCCTCCACTAGGATCTGCTCACCCTTTTGTGGGTTTTTCTGGATCAAGTTTGCCCGTGCCTAGCACAGCTCTTCACGGAACACAGCACCACACTGCCAGCCCAAATCGGATGCAGATTAATCCCCAGTTGTTCAGCAGTTGAAAACCCCATTAAACATTGTGTGCATCCCATATCAATGACCACCGTTAATGTCAAATGGTTACCATTGTGAGGTACTATAATGTGTATAGGTATGGTGAAAGTAGGAATTGGTTCACTCACCATCGGATCATAGTTGTCATCCTGTGGAACATAGATGTTCTGCAGTGTAATTTCCAGAGATGATGCAGTGTTGACTTCTTGACTTCTTGATAGGAGAGGTTCAGGATACTGCCAGACGTATTTGGTGGGTTCAGTTGAAGGCTTTTTAGTTCCTTTTGCCCTGTACGCTGATGCAGACCATTGCTTGGGCACAGGAGCAGGGGCTCTGCAGTCAGAAGCGCAATGTCCAAGTTTTCTGCATCTGAAATACATAAGACACTCCCTGCCTTTTGGTTGTGTTAATGGAGGGGCTTTGGGAGTACTTGGTGTTGGTTTAAAAAGTTGAGCTTGAGGAACTGACGGTTTAAGGGAAAGAGGGTAGATTTCCCTCTCTAAAGCTATTGTGTTTGTGTACCAAGCTTGCAGATTTTCTGCAACCACTCTGATACCACAAGCTTGCCTAATATTTTGGTCTATGGCTTCTTTGAAATAGTGTAATTTTATTCAGTCAGGCCAATCCATCAAAACTCCTGCTACCTGTTTGAATTCATTCACGAACTCTTTCATGGGTTTCTTTCCTTGTTTAATAACTTTTATAAGGGCCTCACTGTCGTCAACCAGATTTTCATTTTGGAACTGTTGGCATAGGAGAGGAAGGAATAAATCCAGATTGTGAAGCTCTGGGGCCCTCTCCTGGTGAAGTAGTGCAATCCATTTGGCTGCAGACCCTTTGTCCATAGCCTTGATTATTGCCTGGATTACATGAAGTCAGAATTAAACCAATGTCTGTAATTGTTCATGTATAATACAATTCGAGCAATGAAGTACTCAAAACTACCTGGGTCCCCATCAAAAGTAGTTTTAAATTTGGGGGGTAATTGGTTTAATGGAAATTGTTGATGTACCATCTGAGACGGAGGTGGGGCAGGTATTTGGGGCCTCTGATAAAATGGCTGCAAATCCGGGTAAACAGGAGCAGCAGGCATATGTTGCCCTGGAAACTGTGGTTGAAAAGAGGGTGCTTGTGGGGGAGGGAATCTCCTCTGTTGGAGTGCCGGCTGAGGAGGAAGTGGTTGCTTTGGTTGAGATGGGAATTCAGTTGGGAAAGTGTTAATTGTAGACTGTGGTGGCAAACCACTCCCATTTTTCAGTTGAAAGTTAACATTCGGGCGGGAATCAGGGAGGGGAAATTTGGATGGTTCCCTCTCATATAGTTGCAGCCCAGGGTCTTGTTGGCTCAGAAAATCAATAGTCTCTCTCACATAAAGCCAACCCTTACCAGGGATGAATATTCACCCTTTAGGAATGTCAAATATTTTTGGAATCTTTGGGGGTGCAGAAGGTTTCTCAGGCAAAGCACTCAATTTTAATTTACTCTTTGACCACTGCAATAAATTTTCATATTCATCTGAATAAGGTTTGGATGTCCAGCATTCCTCATCCCCCCTCCCTTCTTTCATAGCCTTCAGTTTCAGAAACTGAAAAGCAGGTTTTCTGATGGGGTTAAATTGTTCAGGAAGAGGGAGAAGAGACACAGGTTCAAGACTCTTTTCTGGACTACTCACGGTTATTCCCTCCAAACAAGTGTACAAGTCCTTGATTGATGATTCTTCCAAATCCTCTTTATCCCTCCATTGTTGTGATGGCTGAGGTCTTCTCACCTCTGGAGGAGCTGGGAGTTTTGGCCTCGCTCCCAGATCCAATGGCTCAGTCTGCACCTGGGCAGATTCCTCCGCTATTTGCTAACCCTATTGTGGCAGCTTGGAAACAGTAATACACAGAAGTTTTCAAAGTTGACACTATGGAATTAGAGAGATTTTCCTTTTTTTTTGAGATTTCAAAATATGATTGAAGAAACGGGGGAGGATCTAAAAGAAATCATGAGTCAGATCTTGGCAGAATTAATTGGAGTGGAGATGTCAGCAATCCAGTGGTCCCTTCTTCCTTATCAATAAATTTGAGCCAGAATATTTCTCAACATTTATCTTTAATAGAATCTACGTAACTGGTATCACTGATTCCATGCCAGAACTGAGTTAATCTCAGTTATACATTCCTTTCTTCAAATTCAAACTCCACCCATTGTGTGATCACATTCTCCAATCCCCACGAAGTACATTATAACCACATCTCCAGCTACCTCCTCTTTGCTGAACAGTAAAACTTTGACAATGTGATGACTATCCCCTCCTATCTTCTCTCTCTCTCTCTTCCCACAGCCATTAGTGGCAGCTGGAAACCTCAGGTCTAATATAGTCTCCAAGGCCCAAAAGTGCTTCCCCCCCCCCAAAAAAAAAGACAACCAGACATTACAGATGTTAAAAACAACTCCAAAACATCAAATGATCAGGTCCAAGGGTGAAATCCAGGAGGTTCTGACAGGTTCCCGGAGAACCGGTAACGGAAATTTTGAGTAGTTCGGAGAACTCGTAGTTGGAATTTTGAGTAGTTTGGAGAACCAGTAGTGGAAATTTTGAGTAATTTGAGTGGTCCCAGAGTAGGGGGGGGCAATGGAGATGTTGCAGTATCCTTCCCCTGGAGTGGGATAGGAATGAAGATTTTGTATTATCCTTCCCCTGCCATGCCAGCCAAGCCACACCACGCCCACGAAGCCATGCCCACAGAAACGGTAGAAAAAAATTGAATTTCACCACTGGTCAGGTCTTAATCATGTCTGTGGGGATTCTCAATCATCCAGGTCATGACTGTGCTTTTCAAAGGAAACTGGACTTTTTTAGTTGCTGTTGTTGTTGTTGAAAAAATCTCTTTTCTTCAAAGACATTTCTTCAGTTTGAATTGACTGATGGGGAATGGAAGGATTTATATTCTTTGTAGTCATCTGGTCATTGGCACTCTGAGGCTTTGTCGTTAGATCTCTGAGAGTCATTGAAGCTAAAGGTAAAGTTAAAGGTTCCCCTCGCACATATGTGCTAGTCATTTCCGACTCTAGGGGCCAGTGCTCACCTCCGTTTGAAAGCCGAAGAGCCAGCGCTGTCCGAAGATGTCTCGTGCCATAGGTACGCCATCACAGGTGTAGAAGTTGCCCCACCAACTTGGACTTGTAATATCCAAGCTAAAGTTGCATCTAGTCAATTCTAAACCTGAGATAACTTATTTCGTGTTGCCTGTGACAGAACAGCCACATAATAAAGGTAAAGGTATCCCTCGCACATATGTGCTAGTCATTTCCAAATCTAGGGGCCAGTGCTCATCTCCGTTTGAAAGCCGAAGAGCCAGCGCTGTCCAAAGACGTCTCTGTGGTCATGTGGCCGGCATGACTCAATGGCAAAGGTGCACGGAACGCTGTTACCTTCCCACCAAAGGTGGCCCCTATTTTTTCTACTTGCATTTTTTACGTGCTTTCGAAACT